>JAODAL010032962.1:0-46210 GCA_025379985.1 Phyllomedusa bahiana | reverse complement strand
GGGAAACAACACTGCCCACCAAAAAATTTGGTAAAAAAGTTCTATTTTTTTGAACCTTGTGGGGTAGAGTTGAAAAAAAGCTGTATTTCTATCCAAGTCCAGCTGAAACCAACAAGGGAATTTGTGTAGAAAGACCGGGGATAAATTTTGATTAAGACCTGCTTGAATCGGTTTCAGACCCCAGAAGGTTTCGGGAAGTATTTAAAAACCCAAAAAATGATTTCCCAAAAAAAAAACCAAAAAAATTAAAAAAAAACCATTTGATTTTAGGAGAAAAAACAGAAACAATGCATTTAACAGGAAAAATCCAGAACTAAGCAGAGGGCAAAAAACTTTCAATCAAATTTATGTATAAAAAGGGTAAATACTGATAAAAAAATTTAAAACAGTACCCTTTCCCATGCACAAAGCTGTAGGGGAAGGTTTGAATTTTGGGGGCCTAAAAAGTCACAAGTTCAAACCATTGTTACCCTTTTGTTTGCAGTGTAAAATTTTTTTTTTAAAAGGGGAAATATACTTAGAACACCCAAAAAATTTTAAATAGCAGAACACTGCAGGAACATTTGTGGAGTCCCCTAAATTTTGGGTTTCGAAAAATAGGGGGGCCTCCCCAAAACCTGCAAACATAAACCTCACATCAAAATCTAAATGTTTTCCCGGGCTAGAGAACGGCCCCCTCTACACAACTTGGGTTTGGGGGGCCAAAGGGGGAGACAAAAAGGGGCCCAACACCCTCTTAAAAATTTTCGGGGTTTTAAAAAATTTTCCCCTCTTTTTACAACTTCAGGTCTAAATGAAGGGTTTTGGATCCTCCCTTCTTTTAAGGAGCAAAAATTTGTTCCCGGGGGAAAACGGGTTTCCCCTGGGGGCAGAATTTTTTCCCCCTGGGAAACCCCGCTTTCCCTGCTCCAGGGCATAAATTTAACACTCCCGGGGGGTGATAAGGTTTAAAGGGAAGGGGGGAGCAGTACCACGGGCCCGGGGCCCCAAATTTTCCCTTGCTCATTGCACTGAAATCAAACCCAACTAAACCAAAACTTTTTATATTTTTTTGGGATGGGAAAATCGCCCCCATTTTATGACGACCCATTCCGCAAAATGGGCACCGACTCCAACTCACACCCCCTTTTCCCAAAAACCTCGAAAGTTTTCCCGGGGTTTTCCCCTCCACCAAAAAAAAAACAGCAGATTTTAAAGGGTTTTGAAAACTTTTTAAAAAAAAAACCTCAGTTTAACACGAACTACAAAAAATAAACATACCCCTTTGTTACGTCGGGGTAAAGACAAAACTTTGGCCCTGAACCCCTCGGGAAATCCCCTTTAAAACACATACCGAAAACTACAGACGGGGGATCGGGCCCTTTTTTTTGGGTTAGGGGTTTAACCTTTCTTTTTTATCTTTTATAAAACAATTTGTCAATTTCCCAAAAAAAAATGCGGGAAGGTAATACCTCTTAACCCTTTTACAGGATTTTTTATTTTAAACTTTAAACCCTGTTTAAACCTCCCAAATGCTCAAATTCTTACAAAAATATTTTAAAACATTTTCTAACTTTCTTGAAAAAATAATTAAAGGGAAAAAAACAACCATCCTTCGATCCCCCAGGGAGCACCGCCACCCCCCCCCAACCCCACAAAACCCGGCGAACAGGTCACAATTGGGCCCCTTTGTCCCAAAAAAAGGAGGCCCTGGCCAAATAAAGACCACTGCCTGGCCCCCCAGTGGGACAAACCCCCAAAGACCAAACGACCCCCCCATAGTTTGGTTTGGGGGCTCTCCTTTTTAAATTAAGAAAGGGGGGAAAACAGACTTAAAATTAAAAAAACACTTTTTGGGCTTTTTTTTTTTTAAAAATTTTTATTCAGAAATTTTAGGACAACGCCTTTAAGTTAGAAGCGGGTCCCAAAAAAATCAGACTGTTTTTTCCAGCAAAACCCCTCAGATCTCAAAAAAAATAGAAACGGGGAAAGTTTCCTCCAACAAGTTTTCCTAAAAGAATTTAACATGGGTATGAATTTTCCCAATTTTAAACAGTCAATATAATGCCGGGCCCCAAAAGGGAAATTCCCAAACCAGGGTTTGGAGAAAACCGGCAAGCCAAAGCCCCGGGCCCTCCTAAATTTTTCCCAAACCCCGACTCCCTCATAAAAGGCGAAAAGTTTTTAATTGAAAAACCCTTTACTGAAAAAAAATTTGGTAACCATAAAGGCCCTTTTTTACCCAACTTATGAAACAATAATCAACTTTTTGGGTAAACAAAAACACTGAAAACAAAAGGGGTTAAAACAATGATTTTAAATCTTTTGGGGAACACTTTTTGGGAAGAGTTAAGAAAAAGTTTGTTTTTGAACCCAAAAACCAGCTGCCCCAAAAATTGGAATGAGTAGAAGAGACCGGGATCATAAAAAACGAGCAAATTATTAATTTTAACAAATGAAGCAGCGGTAAAAATTAAAAACTAAAAGTAGGGGGCATCAGCCGCCGCTTTCGGGCTACCAAAATTAAAGACAAAAAGGCTTTTGGTGCCCGAAACTCGTGGGGGCTAAACCCCCAGCTACTTTTAGCTTCAAAATTTTCCGCAGCTACAAAATTTTAAATATAATACGTTTGCTCGTTTAAAATTTACCGGATCGGGGTTTTTCCGTTGAAAAGGACCGAAACGGAGCGCGGGCATTTCGGCCACTCCAAAAGCATTGTTTAAAAAGGGAGCTGTTTGACCCACAGCAAAACCGGCCCCTTCCCCGAACAAGTGAAAAGGCAGGATAAATTTTTACACAAAAGATCAAGTCTTTAAAACCCCAAGGGAGAAGGTAAAACCAATCACCAAAAATTTGTTAAACCACACACTGGAAAAATGCCCCTGTGATCTCCCCGCACCCCGGGGTTTTGAAAAAGTGAGGGCGAACAACCGCTCAAATTTTCTTTTGGGAAAGTTTTTGTAATTTTTCCCCTTAAAAATCCCTGCTTTTTTTGGGGTTAAAGGAGCCCAAAGGGGGTTTGTGCTTTCAGTGATTACACCCTTTCCGGGATAAGCCCGGGTGCATAAAAGGGGCCCAACTAATAACACCGCTCGCTTCTTCACCCAAACAAGAGGGATTTAAAAAGCCCAAAAAATACAATTTTCTTCTGAATTTTTTATCAAAAAAGAAATTTAAAAACCTGAAATAGCTCTTTTTGCTCTAGCCATGCTGTTTCCCGGTTGGGAAAAAGCATCCTAAAATGTGACGGGGGATTTTTTTTGGTGAAACTCAATGCCTGCATTTGATTTGGACATGCTTTTGGCCCAAACCAACCCCAACCGGTCAAATCCAAGAACCCCCAAACCTAATGTTTTTTTTGCAGCAATCAAAACCCATTAAAAGAGGGGTTTTCCAAAACTTTTTGCCCCGGAAGGCCCCCAAACCTCTATACACCCAAAGCATAAAAAAACCCCAACGTCGACACCTGATTAAAACCCAAACACAGCAAACAATTCGGGCCAATTTTAAGCTGCAGCCCCCCCTTCTCCCAGAGATCCACTACTGTTTATCACAATCATCCCAAACTAAGGGAGGATTTGGACATTTGCTTCCTCCCCAAAAATGAAAATAAAATTTTCCAGGACAACCACGGGTATGTGGAAACTAAACCCTTAAAGGGAAAATCAAAAAAAACGAAGCAGATAAAATTTAAAGTCTCACATAACACAATAAAAACAGCTGCGGGAAAACCCTTTTTTTGGGGGCCCAAAGGTCCTTTATACACACACTGTGCCAAAATTTCCAAAAGCAACCCCAAAATTTTTGGGGTTGGGAATACCTGCTTTACACCACATTTATATTCGTTTTAGACAGTATTCTCTAGACACTTGTCCGCGCCTCATCCAACAAAAGGAAGTGGCTTCCCAAGGCAAAGGGGTAAAACATCCACATGCAATATCTTACAATATTGCATTAGGCAACTTAAACTATCTTATAAAACAACTAAAAACATGAACATTTTATTATGTATAACCTGCTATAACCTCTATACACACTATTTAAAAACCTGATATCCTAACCTCTCAATTTACCCTTTCTACTTCTGAGGAAGGAAAAAGCTCCTTTTCCTTATCAAGTCTGGTGGAACCCCACCATACGCAACAGGAAAGCCTTATACATAAAACAATCTACTAACTCCAGAAAGAGATCCCCCAAGCCTCTACTTGGGCAAAGCGTCCCTAATCTAATTGACACAGGACATATAAGGCCCCTTTTGAACACCCTCTGCAGCGGGTGATACTTTTATACAGAGGTGTAAAATCACAATTTAAAACACATGCCTGACACCCCGACATGTTCACCAGCAAACCTGGCTTCACAGGGTAATAGTCCGAAATCCAATTGTGTCCAAGCTCATTTCCACAATGATAATTATGTGTACCCGTAAGACGCAGTATTACAAAGTAAATAATAAATCGTCCGCAGTGCCTCACCTGGTGCCCCAAAAAGCCGTTCAACCTGCATCAAGTTAAAGAGCGCACAGACACATTAGAGAGAGGCACTAACCATTCAACACTGCATCGCTGCTCTAAAACAATAAACATGTCCATCAATCACGTGCCACAGATCAGTAGTCAATGACCTTGTAACGAAGTGTTATCCAGACACAATATCCCAGGATAGACCACAGTTATGCTGAAAAGAACAGGTCACATATGAAAACTGTCAAACACTCTGATGCCCCTAGCGCATCAGAAGCTTAGCTGACTTTTTATTTTTTTTAAACTGGTAGAGAGAAAGACAGCTGATCCTCTGATTGGCTGCTAATGAGAACAGTTTAAGAGCATGTTCAACATGAAGTGTTTCACTACCAAATCCATGTATACAAGCCACAGGACGGATCATCTAAATTATCAGTAGATTAATCACTGCGGGCTAAGAGAACACACGCAGCGTCGTTCACAATGAGATATTTGCCGCGCGTGTTTCCCCGGCTTGCGTCTTTTGAAAGAATACATGGACAATTTCTTTCAAAGACGGATCCGACTGAGGCAGGATGGAACACGCAGCAGCGATCTCCTCATTGTGAACACTGCTGCAACTTCCTCAATCGCCCGCATTGATAATCTCACTGCAAAATGCTTAGATCCATCACTCACAGGGACCGACATGACGAACAAAAAAGCACTTGTTAACAACGGATGAAAACAACCATGTGAACAAGCCCTAAAACGTTTACTGCTTTTGACAAATAAGGCCCTTTTGTTAACCAGATGACATTGTGACTTGATGTATTCCCAACAACACGCAAGAACAAAAGGAGATCACCTCACATACCGGGAGACTTCCATGACATCCTCTGATTCTCAAGAGTGGACAGCAATTAGTGCCATCTCAGCATATTCCCGCTTGAACTGCAGCCCAAGCACCATGCATTTATTTGGTTACATCGCACTCCTCAAAAATAGTGATCAAGAGTTTTTATGTAGCCCAAAATGGAACCAATTGCAACTACACAACCCGTGCCTGAAAAAACTCAAGCCCTCACTCAGGGCCAAAGTGGAAACCGAAAGTTATATGGCCACAGAAAAACAGCGCATCATAACCAAATTTAAAAAAAAAAAGCCTTAACAATCAAACAAAACTTCCACAGTTTGGCATTACCAGTGGTCAACACCACACATCAATCTAAAATGAGTTACCTTGGTTTTATACAAAAATCACAGCAAGAATAATCATACCCAATTAAGCTAATACCTTCTTAATAGATATCCCTTAAATTAAATAAATACCCCACACAAACAAAAAAATTAACCATGACACCTAGGACAGGAGACATTAACCCGAGAGGTACAATCGCATATAACGTTATGCCTATACCTCACATAGATAAATGCTATTAAAATAGGCCCAATAGAAAAATCACCACAAAAGTCCCTAAAAAAAGGGACTAATAAAGTCGAGAAATCGCCCCGAAAAAGGGCACAGCTCCACAATCAAAGACCACAGATAGCCCAACTCCCAGATAGAATTAACCACATAAAAAAAAAAAAAACAAAACCCGACGCGTTTTTCCCCCTTACAATTACTAGTGTTTCCT
This sequence comes from Phyllomedusa bahiana, assembly GCA_025379985.1. NCBI lineage: Eukaryota > Metazoa > Chordata > Amphibia > Anura > Hylidae > Phyllomedusa > Phyllomedusa bahiana. Next base: position 40,149 of record JAODAL010032962.1, on the reverse strand, counting down.
CAAGGTCATAGCAATTCTGAACACACAGATCCCACGCAGGTCTAAACCATGAAACCCTCACTTGCATATTCACCAACTGGGAATTCTCATAAATAACGTAGTAAAAAGCTCCAATAAAAAGGACATCTTGTCCAACATAAAACACATCCTTGTAGTATATGCCACACAAGAAATAAAGGAAGAGGGCGCACAATATGTTATTATATTGTAAATAGTATAGTGAGAAAACGGAAGTGTAAACTTCTCAACCTGTTTGTTGTGCTATTAATTTTAGAAAGCACAACACTCATAAGCACTTACATGGCTATTTGTACCACCGTAGATCCCTTACAAGAGCGCAGCCGTTAGTCTCTAATGCCTCCGTTCGGATAACCTAGAGAAAAATTGCCAAGGAAAGGAAGAAAAAGAGGACCCCCCCGGGCGCACCGTGTGAATGGAAACCGAAAAAAGCCCCAGGCTATAGGCTTTTCATTAAAAGAGTTTTTTTATTCTTAAAGTGACTCGGATTACCGAGACAAAATTAAAAACATAAACCTAAAAAAGGTACTTGAACGCGTTTCGCGCGAACACCGCGCTCATCAAAGTAAAATTATTCAAAGAACCCGTTGGTAAATATAATGATGATCAATACATAACATTGGTTTGTTTGTTTTACAGGTAGATGACCTTGAACAGTGAACAGGTGTTAAAAAAGAAGAAACGAAATTGGACAGAAGAAGATGTCAATCGATGGAAGGACGAACGAAGGGAAAGAGACGGGAATGTATTGATAACATTATCTATACCCAGTGTTCTTGTTGAATAATTTTAACTTCAGATGAAGCGCGTCAGAACGCGCGAACGCGTCCAAGTACTTTTTTAGGTTACATGTTTTTAATTTGTCTCGGTAACACCGGATCACTTTTTATGAAATAAAAAAAACTCTTTTAATGGAAAAGCCTATAGCCTGGGCTTTTTTCTGTTTCCATCACACGTGCGCGCGGTCCAACTTTTTCTCCATTCCATTCCTTGACAAGTCCTTGTAGGGGATAAGAAAAAAATAAAATAAAATGACTCCTGGAAAGTGGGAAGGAAAAAGGTCAAAAATAAACAAATCAAACAAAATAAAAATAGCTGCATCATCAAGGGGATAAAGAGGTTGTCTCACTACACTGTTTCATAGAGCCACAAGCAGCTTCAAATTCACACTTCCTCACACTTTCTGGTCAGGCTGTGGGTGGTTCTATAGCAAGTATTAACATACCCATATTCTCGGCTCTTCTAATTACACTATCATGAGAGCAGGAGATCTTATCTATAGAGCAGAAAGCTTCAGAGCTCAAAGAAATCACTCAAAGCTAATCTCCTTTGCTTGGGATATCCCACAGTTCTCAAGCTGCCAGCAGTCCTGTGTGCTGACCTGTGGTGAGGTCACTGCTCTCAAATAACACAGACAGCAGGACAGTAACCAGAGAAACCCGTGTGCACTTAGAGCGGATATAGTCTCGCTTATCTTAACAAAGCAATATATTTGGAAAAAGCCTTCATTTACCGTCCCCTACATGTTGAAAGTTAATCTCTGTAAGGAGATGGCTCCTTTAAGCCAAAACTGGCTCATAATTGAGGTAAGATTGAGACTTTATGGGGTGTTCCCACCATAGAGTGGGATGGCATATCACTAGTACATGCCACCAAAGTGTCATACAGGTGGGACCCGCACCTACATGACCAATGACATGCTATTAGTCTATGGCAGGAACACCTCATTAAAGCCAGTCTTGGTTTGGGCATCTAAAAAGCAGAAGGTGGGACCACAAGCTCAGTGCCATAGGAGACACCAGCCGTCGGGGCAGCAGCTTTACCTTGATGGTGACATTGCCTTTAGTGACTTTCCTCATGTTGAAGCCCACAGTAGGGATCATGTCTTCCGTGAACTGGCCGGACTGCAAGAAAAGAGGAAGCAGCGTTATTTCCCGTGCAGGCTGTGCCACCTGGTATAACCCCTCTGCAAGGCTGGAGCACAGCACAATGGCGGTACTGACCAGTGTGAACCGTGCCCACGAGTGAGGGGGAGCCTGGGCGTAGGCAGCGAGCGCAGCGCACGGACTCCACGCACAACGCCACAGACGCGCACGCTAGCAGGGCTTTACCGCTATCACGTTAACGAAGGTGGTCTTCCCGGAGTACTGCAGTCCGACCAGCGTCAGCTCCATCTCCTCCTTCCAGAAGAGGGACTTGAACATCGAGCATCTTATAGAAAGGGCCATCATGTGCCATAGACGGAACGTGTGACAATTTACTTGCGATAACAGCTGGACTCAGCCGCTCCGTACTCCCTAACCCCAGTCGGCTCCTGCACAGACGCTGAAGCGGCCGGCAAATCAATATACATGTTAGCGCGTTACGTCCGACGTACGCGCGCAGCACCGGCTTCATAATGGGAAGCTAGCAGCGCGGGCAGGCACATGACCCCGTCACGTGATCGCGCATCACATGACGCCGAGAAGGGGCGTGGCCTGGGTGACGCGCAACGTGAGGGAGTCACGTGAGGGGAGGAGTGTGAGCAGCAGGGCGGTGGAGGGGCTCGGGAACCATGAGCTGTCTGCTAGAAGGGTTCTCAGTGAGGGAGGGCAGCAGGGTTTTATGTTTTGTCCATGTTATCCCCATTTTGTGGTTCCTGATTAGATCCCTTTGGCTTCAACGTCTTATCACATACCGTGCCCTCCGTTATTCTACAGATTTTTGCCCCTTCATTTTGATGTCATCTTTATGCTGTAGCATGGCTCCAGCAATCCATGTGCTTAATCTGCTCGTCCTCAGCAAACTGTGAGCCCTCCTGTGCATCAACTTTAGAAGAGGCTTCCTTTTGGGATGAAGGCCAGCTTGATGCAGTGGTTGATCTAAGCATTGATAAGCTGACTCCTCCCCACTTTAACCTCTGCAGCAGGGTATTCAAGTAAAAGTGTTTAACCAGTTGAGTGTGGGTTGGGGGGCAGTACTCATGAGGTGCTGGGCATGTCAAAACTGACTCAATACTTTTCTGCTGAAAACAGCAGATTTGAGCACTAAATACTCTGAAACTACAGCATCTTACAGAATAAGGGCAACCGTGCCTGGAAACAGCAGATCTGACACTAATCTTGTGCAGTTTCCACGAGCAAGTGGTCGAAACCAATTAGGACAGTACCCTATAAGTTTATGGACGGCTCAACATTTATTCATATAATCCTGTGTGAACACATCTCCAGTATCATGGTGATTAGTAGTGCAGGTATGAGCAATACAGACTTTTGTAGAGAATTTTCAGCCAAACTGGCCTTCAGTCCAGTCTGGTGGGATAGCATGCGTCCAAGGAGCAGGAGATGTGTTGCCCTCAATGATATTTTCTCCTACTGCTTGCATATCTGTGTGCTTCAGACAATAACTATAGGAACATCAGAGGAAAGCTAGCATGTCTAACAGTTACTGTGTGAAACGAGTTATGTCATATTCTTGTAAACCTCAAGTCTAAATGTTTCCCGTCTTGATGACTTAATAATTATGCAGCACATTTTATTGCAGTTTCATGTCATTAGTTCTTATTTGGTTTTCTTTTACTGTTGACTGTAAATAAAGACTGAAATTGATGGACCTACATCATGTCCTACAACACCCACTTTAATCATGTTGTAGCTATGTTATGGTAGTATCAAGGCTGAACAGATGAGCATGTGTCCAGGTAAAAATTTTCTGAAAGTCTACAGTCTTAGGCCTGGTTAACATCTATGTTGGAGGTTCTGTTTCAGATGCAGAGGCATATGTAATCTGTGGTTGGATCTGAATCTCGGACCCCAGAGATTCCGCAAGACCACGCTTTTTTTAATTGGAAATTAAAAAATTATGTTTAAAACACCGCTGTTTTCCCATTTTCCAAATGAAAGAAAAACAATGAAAATATGAAACCTATTCAGTTAACAAAGAACTTTCTTTTTATCCTACAAGGTGCTACAAGGTGAATGAACTTAGAAAAAAAATTGCTGGTTTTTATTGGTCTCTGCCTCCCCGAAAAATTAGTTTGAAAAGTGATCAATAAGTCACATGTACGACAAAATGGTGCAGATAAAAACTATACTTCTGCCCGCAAAAAAAGATCCCTCACACTGGTCCATAGATGGAAAAATGTAAGATGTTGTTTTTAAAAAAAAGGTTTCAGCAAGAATGTAAATGAAGTTTATATCTATTATATTTATTTTAACAACGATATTACTCCAACACAAAAACCATATAGATTATTTGACTTGAATTCTTAGTACCACAAATAAAGATACCATGTCAGTTATATAGCATGGTGAACACCATAAAAAGAAACCCTCTTCAGCTATGTTATGGTACTTTCAGAGCTGAACACCTTTCCATGCAAAAATAATCTTTAAATCTAAATTATTGGGCCTGGTTGACCTGTATGTTGGAGGTTCAGTTCAAAACCTCTTTCAAAGATGCAGCAACGGATTTATAAAGTGACAGACACAGATAGTTTGCAGAGTGGGAGACCGATAAGCAATGAGTTACAGTAGTCAAGACGAGAAAGAATAAGAGCAACAATAGATTTTAGTTGATACCACAGTGAGAAAAGGACGATACTGGAGAATGTTTCTTGAGGTGCAGGAGAAAGACGGGCAAGAGATTGGATATAAGGGTGAAGCCCAAATCAGAGTCTAAGAATAACCCCACGACGCGGGCCGCGTCTAGGATTAGGAGGTACCCGCACACACGTGAACAGAAATAGGAGATGGGGTTGGTTAGTAGATAGTGTGAAAAACAAGAAGTTATCACTATTTAGTTAGTGTTTAGTTTGAATAGAGAGACAAGATGTCAGAGACAGTGGACAGACAGTCACTGGGTGTATTGGTAGCATGGCAGTAGTAGAGGTCTCTCTAAAGAGGTGTAAAAGTAGGGTTATCAGCAGCTTGAGAGAAGGTACTTGAAGCCAAATCTACTGATGGTTTTTGGGACCAATGGGGGCTGTATAGATTAGAGAGACCGAAACCTGAACCCTGATGAACCCTCAACCGCACTAGGAGAGGGGAAGAAGTAGAACCTGCAAATGAGACATGGAAAAGCGGCAGAGGAGGAAGGGAAGAGAACCAAGAGAGAGGCGGTGTCCTGGTTGCAACGACAAGCTGAGCCAGAAGATGGGTAGCACAACATTGACCAAAAGACAGCAGAGAGATCCAGAAGAACCAACAACGAGTATTTGCCCTGAGATTTAACAGTGAGGAGGTCATTATAGACTTTAACTAGAGCAGTTTCTGTGGAGTGTACAGTGCAGAGACCTGATTGTAGAGGATCGAGAAGAGAATTATCAGAGAGATAGCGAATTAGGCGAGAGGAGACCAACGTTTCCTGAATTTAGAGATGAAGGTCAGGTTAGAGACGGTCGGTAGTTGGCATGCAAGGGGTCCAGATGGGGGTTTTTTTTTAGTAAAGGTGTTATAGTACTTGTTTAAAGGATGATGAAAGATCCCAGGGGAGAGAGAGAGGTTGAAAATTGCAGTTATGTGAGAGAGGACAGCTGGAGAAATAGACTGGACAAGGTGTGAGGGAATGGGGTCACTAGAGCAAGTAGTGGAGCGAGCAGACAAGAGAAGCCTGGACACTTCTTCTTCTGTTGTTGGGTCAAGGGCTGAGAGTAGAGGACTTGTGGGGAGGGACAGGATGGGTATTACTTGAGGATTGAGATACAATGTTTTGCCAGATTCTGTCAATTTTGTCTTTGAAGTGAGTGGCCAGGTCTTCAGCACAGATGTCAGTGACCGGGACCTGAGCTTTAGTTTTGAGGAGGGAATGGAAAGTATCAAACAGGCGTTTTGGGTTGTTGTGTAATGCTGAGATGAGGGAGGTGAAATAGTCTTTGGCGCCGTGAAGGGCAGTGTGGTATTTATAGGGGAGAAAGTCTGCAGGTAGCTTTGACTTTCTCCACAGACGCTGAGATGTGTGCCAAGGCTGCCGGCGTCTGACTCTGGTGGTACGGTGTGTGGTTGGTGCCAATATGTCCAGGGTGGTTGAGAGAGTTTTGTTGTAATGTTTGACAGCCAGGAGAGGGAGGAGATTAGGGGCAGTGAGGACTGTAGGATGTCTAAGTTTCTGAGTGTTGATGGAGCGAAGAGTTCTAAATGAGTGATGGGCAGGTGTGTCCAGAGAAGGCTGAGAATTAGTGATAGTGAAGAAGATAAGGTTATGATCAGTGGGAACATAAGGATAATTAGTGAGATTAGAAATTGATGAGAGATGACAGAAGACCAAATCAAGAGAGTTCCCATCTTTGTGGGTGTGAGAGTCAGTAAACTGCAAAAGGCCAAGAGATGAGGTTAGTGAAAGGAACTGAGAAGCAGAAGGAGACATGGGGTTACCTATGGGGATGTTGAAATCACCCATGATCAGAGTGGGCATTTCAGAAGAGAGGAAATAAGGGAGCCAGGCAGCAAAATGATCCAGAAACTGGAGGGTGACCCGGGGGGTCTGTACACAACCGCGACTCTAAGAGAAAATGAACGGAAGAGTCTGAGGGTGTGGACATCAAGGAAGGGAAAAGTGAGGGAGGGTGCGGGAGAAATAACCTGGTAAGTGTAGTGTGGAGAAAGAAGTATGCCAACTCCTCCACACTGCCCGTTCTCAGGTCTGGGGGTGTGGATGAAGCTTAGGCCGCCATAGGTGAGAGCAGCAAGGGAAACGGTGTCAGATTGCTGAAGCCATGTTTCTGTGAGAGCCAGAAGGTTGAGGGAATTAGAAAGGAACAGGTCATGAACAGCAGTGAGTTTGTTACCAACAGATCGGGTGTTCCACAGCGCACATTTTAAAGGGTTAGAAAAAGACATACAGCGAATAGCAAGCATGTTAGCAGGGTTTCTATGGAAGGAGGAGGTAGGATGAGCAGTAAAGGAGGGTGGGCCGGGGTTAGGAGAGATGTCGCCTGCAGTGAGAAGCAGGAGAATGAAAAGTGACAGCAGATGATTCACTGTTTTCATGAGTATGAGCGGCGTTTGTGTGGCACTATGTAAGCAGGTGGTTTGGGGTACTTAAGAAGGGAAAATAGTGTATGGGATGTATACATAGGTGAGGGAAGGAGAGAGGCGCTGATGTGGATAGCATTTTCAGGGGGCGAGACTGAGTGGTATGATAGGATGCAGATAGCCTTTGAGCATGTTCACATGGCGTCTTGCATCCGTGTGAACATCCGCTTTTCAGATGCTTCTCTGGGACCAACAGAACAGACCCAGAGACGCATCTAACAATTAGCATGACGATCTCTTATGTGAACGCCGCTGCGTGTCTGTCTTTGCCGGCAGTGATACAGTCACTGCTAATTGTTAGATGCACCTCTGGGTCCGTTCTGTCGGTCCCAGAAACGCATCTGAAAAGCGTATGTTCACACGGATGCAAGACGCCATGTGAACATGCCCTTAGAGTTGTGTTCTCAGACCATATTTTCCTGTCCACACTGGTGTCAAGCTTTCCATTTGTTTGCTCTTTGATAAGAGTGTCACATCCATAGCAGAGTGGATACCCATTCATACACTATTTCCCCTCGTTTTGAGGGGAAAATAAAACTGAATCTTGTGCTATTTTTTTTTACAATTATGATGGACAGAGCATGTGTCAGTAGGGTGAACAGAACCATATATACATATCATGTAAAAGTTAAGTAACAAGTAATATGAGCGCATACTTTTGGTGAAAACTGTCTTGGTCTAAGACTTACTCTGTAGCCCATAGCAACCAATCAGAGCTCCCCTTTCATTTCATATAGTGCTTTGAAAAAATGAAAAGGGAGCTGTGGTTGGTTGCTATGGGCAACAAAGTTTTCAGACCTAGACCATTTTCTTACAGGTCCACCTGAGTGCTTTGTGTTATCCTGATTGTACAGGGCAGCACATGTAAATTCTTGGAGGTGGGATTGTCAGGTTCTGATGATGGAGCTATCTAATCTCAGATCATCAGCAGAGCACAAAGCCCAGATAGTGTGGTATAGAGATGAGGGAGGAGATGTAGGGGGGGGGGGGGGAGGTGTAGCGCTGTGGAGAGCTTTATTGGTGAGAGTCATTAGTTTATGTTGTATCCTGTACTAATTGAGCAACCACTGCAGTGACTGACACAGGGTAGAGGCATCAGTATAGCGGCTGGAAAGAAAGATGAATCCGGCTGCTGCATTTAGGACAGATTGGACATGGTAGAGTTTACAGAAAGCAAGACAGAGTTTGCAAAGAGTTACAGGCGTCAAGACGAGAAAGTATAAAGGTATGTTCACACGGCTTATTTTGCCACATAGTAGCCCGCATTCTACCGCGTATTGCACTTTATACGTGGTGAAATGCGCCCCGCAATTACGGTAATTCATAGCTCTCCTAGAGAGCTGAGAATTACGTGTCATCTTCCCGGGCGTACAAAATGATTGTATCATATGCCCGGGAGAGAATTGATATGTCAATTGTTTGCACCGCTGACAATTCAAGTCAATGGTGCCGGCCCCCCCTAATATGACCGCATACTTTTGGTGAAAACTGTCTAGGTCTAAGAGTTGCTTTGTTGCCCATAGCAACCAATCAGAGCTCCCCTTTCATTTCATATAGTGCTCTGGAAAAATTAAAGGGAGGCTGTCACGAAAAGCTCTGTTCATTGGTTGCTGCGTTAGGACCCTCTGGCCACAGCTTAACATGTGACCCACTATGTGACATATACGTGACTTCTGCACCCCCTATGGATACGTAAGGTCAGCTGGATACCGTTTCACAGACACGCAGGCACAGGGATTGAGAGAGAAAAGCCCATGCAACCGACTGCCTGGCACAACACTCTCTCACAACCCTGACCGACTGAGAGATCCTATTTCACTATCACCAGTGAAAAGAACTCTGCCATCCCAATAGACTGCCACTAGTTCCTCCTTAGATATAATCCCATTCTGTTAATGAGATTATATTGGGCCAGAAACCAGCCCCGATAGCGTATAATGTACAACCAATAACACGGACGTATGGGTTCTGGATCAAGATAAGAGCAGCCCAAGATTAAATTAAATATTTAATTACCTTCAGGGCACACTAGATAAGATAATACATACAGTAATTACAGATATATAAAAGTCGAAAATGCAATTACAGGTGTGGGGTTACAAACAAGGTATTAACAGACAAAGTAAGTCAGTACCTGAGGTTAGCTTTGGCACTGTGCAGCCACATGGGTGCGTGTGATGCCAGCAAGTTTCTGGTTTCTCCTTATATACCTAGTGGAGTATATACCGCCACAAAAGACAACAACAAGCGGCTGCTCAGCACATGACCTTATTCTAGGCTGGTTACATCTCTGGGTTCAGTGGCCACACCTTTCCTCTGGGCTGAGTGCTTGGACCTCTATCCTAAAATGGGTTCTAACTTCTCCTGGGGAGGTCACAGAAAGGTGGCGTGGATACCATTGGACCAAGCTGGGCCCCAGCTATGTTCTGAAACCAAACCTAGCAGCCGGTCTCCGGATCTCCTCAACTCTTGGTCCAAGAAGGGAGTGACACCCATGTGGGTGTTCATATAATTCCCAGGTTCTCAAGTATGTAATCGGTATACATGTATGAAGTATGACATCCCTATATTTCCATGTGCAACTTTGGTTCTGGGGCGTCTACCACTCCTCCTTTAAATTTTGGCCCTTTGGAAGAAATATTCCTCAGCCCCTTGGAGGTTGGCTAAGGTGTGAACGGAAAAATAAAAGGCTTTTGAGGCTTGTCTCTCAGGTCAGATGTGCTCCCTTTTCCTATGCACCAAATGGCTTACCAGGTATTTGATGTGAGTAATTATTGATTTCCTGAGGGAACAGATTCTGATTGAGGCCTGGTATTTAATTCTGAGGCCTTGGATCCAATTCTATGTTCATCACAGGAGCTTGGATTGGTTTCTTTGGGCAGCAAAGAAAGTCTTAGACCGTTTTCATACATGTCCCCCTTTGTGTAGCACATCTTTTTGTTATTTTCTTCTATTAGTATTTGTTCAGAAACCATGCTGTGGACCATATTTTATTTTGGGAGAGTCATTCAGTATTTTGTTGTATACTGAAGGATATAGACTGGTTTCCTTTTTCTTTTCTTTTAAGGAGTTTTATCGTTTGAACTGTTCGTGATCTTCAGCTAATTCTCTGAGATTGAATTTGAAATCCAGGGGCGTGTCTCTCCTCTCAGCAGGCATGTCTCTCCTCCCAGGATGCGTGTCTCTCCTCCCAGGAGGCGTGTCTCTCCTCACTGAAGAACTGTGACATCATCATTTTGTATAAAGCAGGGGATGCAGAAGGTTGTCTGGATATAACAGCTCTGTAGCCTCCTGCATGCTTCTTATGTCTGCAGCCTTAAGGCTCCACAAGTTCCTTGCTGTGCTATATGCAGTTATACAGTCATCCTGAACTGATGAGACATGTGAGGAGTGTACACTGCCCCCTCCCTCCTCTCCTTCTGTTACCAGACAGGAGACTGTATGACTGTGGTATATGCAGTTATACACACAACCTGAACTGATGAGACATGTGAGGAGTGTACACTGCCCCCCCCTTCCCCTCTGTTACCAGACAGGAGACTGTATGACTGTGATATAAGCAGTTATACAGTCAGCCTGAACTGATGAGACATGTGAGGAGTGTACACTGTCCCTTCCCTCCTCACCTTTTGTTACCAGACAGGAGTCTGTATGACTGTGGTATATGCAGTTATACACACAGCCTAAACTGATGAGACATGTGCGGAGTGTACACTGCCCTCCCCACTCCTCTCCCCCTGTTAACAGGCAGGAGACTCTATAAAACTGTGTTATATGAGGGGATCTGTGACTTAAACAAGCAGTAATTGCCCAGATCATTCACCCTAGAGCTGGGAGATGTGTATAGAGCCAGCAGCCCTCGGTTTCACTATCGATTTTAACAGCTCAGAGGGGAGAAAACACAGAGTGTGCAGGCAGCCAATCACAGTGCAGGGGGTGTGACCGGGGCGTTTCCTGTCTGGGGGTGTGTCCCAACAGACTGAAATGTCAGCCAGCCAATCACAGTGCAGGGGGCGTTTCTAGGGCGGGATCCGGCCAGGGGGCGTATCCCGACCAGCAGCAGCAGAATAAAGATTTACAGAAAAGCTCATATCTGCTAAACCAAGTGACAGAGGTAATGAAAACCAATTACAAAAGTGCTTATTTTTACTGTCCCCATAATCTGAGACATGATCTTTGTAGCGATAAAACCCCTTTAAAGTTGGCAATGTAATGTAAATGTCTTTGATTGTGGATGGAAAATATTCTCTCTCCTAGCTGTTTGATGATCTGAATGTATTTATCTGAGGCAAAGTGGGAGAACCGGTTGTGAAATGTAATCATAGTTAAGTGTGTCTTTACTAAAGGGGTTGGCTCACTATGGCATTCCACAGAGTCAAACCTAGCTACTTCCTGGTTAGGCTGTGGGTGGTTCTATAGCAGTTTCTGGCATGTCATCTCTGCTATTCCTAGCTGATCCTGTTATGACTGCTGGAGGTTTGTAAACTGTAGTGCACAAGGCTACAGACTTCTAAAGAGTTAAAGCTTGTTAGTAAGTAATGTAAATGAGCCCTGGTCTTTCAAGATAACAAGTACAGCAGAAAGTGAGTCATCATCCCGGCCACTGCTTCAGCCTCTAAGAGCAGAGATAGACGTCCAGTAACTAGGGAAGCCTGTGTACAAAAAGAGGAGATAAGATCTATTTCTATCTTTTAGAAGCTAAATCAGAACAGCGATGTATTTGCTAATAGTGTTTATTTAACTTTGTCTACATGTTTAAAGCTAATCCATTAAATGAGAATACCTCTTTAAATATCTTTGCCCTATAAATCCTGATAGGGGATTGTGCCTTTGTGCTGTCACTTTGGTCAGTAGGAAATATGATATACTCATGAGCATATTCACACATTTTACTGATGTATGACAGAGATGAGGAAGACAAATGCTGGATAAATAGTAATAGAACTGTTTTCTTCTAATGGGCATCCATAACCCAGAAGAAGCAAGAACTTAAATTAATAAAATACAAGCTCTATTGAATCTTTCCCACAGAACAATATATCACTCTGATAAGCTCTTTTTACTCTATTACATGCTACCAGCAGATCAGATAGCATGTTCAATGTGACAGGTTCCCTTAAAAGGAGAATTCACGTAATAAACAAGCCTTAAACAAGTAGGCAAAGGTAAATAAAGACTATTACCAATACATTATTGTTCTGATTCTCTTCAGAGTTAGGAGCAGATCTTATCTCCTACTTTTGCAGAAAAGTTTCTCTAGTTACTGGCCATCTCTCTTCTTATGGACAGGAGCAGTGGTCAGGATGATGACCCACTCCCTGCTGGTTTCTTTATCTTCTCTGTAGGTACTGTGTTTACATTACTTATTGAGAAGCTTTAACCCTTTAAAACTGCAGCCACCCACAGCATAATTAGGAAGTGTGAGTCTGGACCTGTCTGTGGCCCCTTTAAGTTGAGCTTTTTTATATATATAATCAGTTGATATCAGTTGTGAAATCACAATAAATCTTACCCGTTTTAGGTCAATTAGGATTACCAACATTATTTATATTTGCTAAATGCCAGAATAATGAGAGAGAGAGAACTTTTTAAGGCATTTTTATTACTTTCTCCATCATCATTCTGGCATTTGGCAAATAAAAATAATTTTGGTAATCCAAATTGACCTAAAACAGGTAAGATTTACTCTGATTTCAAGTCAGATTGTGAGAGAAACATGCAGATGTGTCTTTTTATACAGTGTATGAAATCTTCTGGTTTCAACTGTGTGTGTGAAATATATATATATATATATATATATATATATATGTATAGTAGTGTCTGTGTATGTATATATATATCTATATTATATATAGTATAATTTATATATATATATATATATATATATATAGATATAGATATAGAAGTCCAAAGGTGCGCTCCTAGATGGGAGGTATTTATCACCAAGGTGGCTGGCCTCGGTGATGTAAAAACCCATATGTTGTGCCAGTAATGCTGCTGAGCGGTTTATTTCTGCTGTAGTCCGGGTTAGGGCATGTCCCCACGGCAATTGAAAAACCGGCCGAAAATTAGCACAATTGTGCTCTATGGAAAACCCGTGCGGCAGTACCCACTGCACGGGTTTTCCATCAGGCGGTTTTTCCGCCCGCGGTGCGGCCACAAAACATTCTACAAGCACAATCTTCTGACCGGTTTCCGGGCGGAATATGAACACCTCAATGGAAGGGGGGAGGGCTGTTCTCCGCTCATCGCAGAGAAAAGAAAAGCCCCTCCCCTCCCCCTCCCGTGGCCGTGGGGACGGCAGCAAAACCAGACAAATACCGGCCGGGTAAACCGACTGGGATTTGTCAACTGCCATGTGAACGCACCCTTAGGTTTTTTATGGAGTGGCCAGAGAGCCTGGGTGGGAAAGGTCACTCCCATACTCCAGCCTGGGTCTTACCAGCAAAATAAAAGGCAGCTGGTTCAGGTCTGAGGTGAGGGTGTGTTTCTGGACCTGTAACCAGAAGCTGTGAACTGCCTGAGCTGTGAGTCTGTGTAGGCCTGAGCAGGCTCGGACTGGGCCGCCGGGGGACCGGGGAATCCCCCGGTGGGGCCCCCCCGAGCCGCTGGGGCCCCGGAGGCAGTGCCGTCGCTCCCCGGGGCCCGTCCTCGCATCCGGTCCCTGGACGCCCGGGACCCGCGTCCCGAGTGCCCAGAGACCGGCCCGGGAGTTGGGGACTAGTTGGCCACTAGCGCTGCGCTCCGCTGATCTCCCCGGCAGGCTGAAGACGCTAGGCCTTAAGCCTGCCGGGCGCCGGCCCCTACTGCTGACGTAGGCGGCGCGGTGACATCACTTCACCGCGCCGCCTATGCAGGGCGGCAGGAGCCGGCGGGGAGCTCGAGCGGCCGGGACCTGCCAGGAGCGGGAGCCGGAGCCAGGTAAGTGGCTGGTTGTTTTTTTTGGTTTTTTTTTTAACTATCTAAGGGGGCCCTGACTATTCAGGGGGCCCTGGCTACTATTGGGGGCCCCTGACTACTATTGGGGGCCCCTGACTACTATGGGGGGCCCTGACTATTCAGGGGGCCCTGGCTACTATTGGGGGCCCCTACTATGGGGGGCCCTGGCTACTAATGGGGGCCCTGGCTACTATTGGGGGCCCTGACTACTATTGGGGGCCCTGACTACTATGGGGGGCCCTGACTATTCAGGGGGCCCTGGCTCCTCATGGGGGCCCTGACTATTCAGGGGGCCCTGGCTACTATGGGGGGCCCTGACTTCTATGGGGGGGCCTGCGTATTCATGGGGGCCTGGCTCCTTTTTGGGGCCCCTGGCTACTATTGGGGGCCCCTGACTACTATGGGGGGCCCTGACTATTCAGGGGGCCCCTGGCTACTAATGGGGGCCCCTGGCTACTATGGGGGCCCCTGGCTACAATGGGGGGCCCCTGACTATTCAGGGGGCTCTGGCTACTAATGGGGGCCCTATTAAGGGGGCCCTGGCTACTAATGGGGGCCCTGACTATTAAGGGGGCCCTGGCTACTAATGGGGGCCCTGACTATTCAGGGGGCCCTGGCTACTAATGGGGGCCCTGACTATTCAGGGGGCCCTGGCTACTAATGGGGGCCCTGACTATTAAGGGGGCCCTGACTACTAATGGGGGCCCTGACTATTAAGGGGGCCCTGACTATTAAGGGGGCCCTGACTATTCAGGGGACCCTGTCTACTAATGGGGGCCCTGACTATTAAGGGGGCCCCTGGCTACTAATGGGGGCCCTGACTATTAAGGGGGGCCCTGACTACTAAGGGGGGCCCTGACTACTAATGGGGGCCCTGGCTACTAATGGGGGCCCTGGCTACTAAGGGGGGCCCTGACTACTAAGGGGGGCCCTGACTATTAAGGGGGGCCCTGACTATTAAGGGGGCCCTGGCTACTAATGGGGGCCCTGACTATTAAGGGGAGCCCTGGCTACTAATGGGGGCCCTGGCTACTAATGGTGGCCCTGACTATTAAGGGGGCCCTGGCTACAAATGGGGGCCCTGGCTATTAAGGGGAGCCCTGGCTATTAAGGGGAGCCCTGGCTACTAATGGGGTCCTGGCTACATAAAGGGGGCCCTGACTACTAAAGGGGGCCCTGACTACCTAAAGGGGGGCCCTGACTACCTAAAGCGGGCCCTGACTACCTAAAGGGGGCCCTGACTAGCTAAAGGAGGCCCTGACTACCTACACACTAGCTAAAGGAGGCCCTGACTACCTACACACTAGCTAAAGGGGGCCCTGACTACCTACACACTAGCTAAAGGGGGCCCTGACTACCTACACACTAGATAAAGGGGGCCCTGACTTCCTGCACACTAGCTAAAGGGGGGGCTAACTTACTGCACACTAGCTAAAGGAGCCCCTAACTACCTGTATACTACCTAAAAGAGACCCTTAACTGCCTGCATACTCCCTAAAAGAGACCCCTAACTGCCTGTATACTATCTAAAGGAGGCTTTAACTGCCTGTATACTACCTAAAGGAGGCCCTAACTGCCTGTATACTACCTAAAGTGGGACCCTAACTGCCTGTATACTACCTAAAGTGGGACCCTAACTGCCTGTCTACTCCTGAATTATCTCCAGGGGTTTAGTTCCTTCCCCACCCTCCAACCCCTCAGGATACTAGGCCTCTAAGTTATGGCTTGTACCCGCTCTCCCACCCCTGGGTAGTTTGTACAGAGGTGGGAATGGGTAAAGAGATGCTGGAAAAGTGAGGATTCTAAGATATTTGTGTGTAATTTCTGCAGGGATATGTGGTGGCCGGGACAAGTAATCATGATGGTGTGGAATGGATGCAGAAGAGAAGGGAAAAAGAACGACTCAAGAGAAGAGAACGACTCATCAGATAAGATCTCCGGTGAGTCCCTGATTTCAGGGGTTATTTCACTTCTATACTGGATCAGTGCTGTATTCACTGTAATGTGATGTGACCTGAGCTGGTGTCTGACCTCTATGTAGTCTCCATATAGTAGTATTCTAGGTTATATCGGCGCGGGTATAGTGGCAGTGTGCATGTGTCCCTGATTGTAAGAGTGAGGGAACACCTGACCTGTGATAGGAGTTCTTCTTCTACTTTCTTGCTGGTGTTTATTTTAGAAGGTGGTGAGGGGCGTGACCAAGGGAAACATGGAGGGGGATATTGTATGTGGGTGGAGGGGGATATTGTATGTGGGTGGAGGGGGAATGTGGATGGAGCTACGTATCCATGTGTCTATGATATGCTAGACTGACAGACGTGTGAGACAGACCGATATGTGAGATAGACAGATATGTGACTCTCTTGCTATTGTACTACACAATACAGTTTTGTTTTGCACACTGTATTATGTGGTAAAATGGGCGCATTTATGTCCGAGAGGCCGGTAATATTTTTAAGTACAGTAGGGTGGGCCCCTGAGATCAATTCCCCTGTGGGCCCCAGACTCCCCAGTCCGACACTGGGCCTGAGGACCTGCTGTAGCAGTCAGTGAGCCTATCCCATTGTATTTGTGTTTGCCTGAAGAAAGGACTTTTCATTTATACTGCTGTCTGTTTTATGCTGAAGCCAAGCTGTGTTTGTTTTTGAAACTGTGGACTTTAAAATAAATGCATCTTTTTTGGACTAAATCCCTGTGCATGTGCCTGCTTTTGTGCTGACCCCTCACAATTGGTGTCTCGGATGCAGACAACATCTCTGCTAATGCAAAGTGCATGTCCTGGGTCAAGGCAGCAACAGGGTTAAAAAAACAGTCTGAGAGCATGGAGGAGCACCTGGTCCAGGCCAGTGCATAGCAGCAGCAAGCTCACATGGAGATTCTGAGAGCTCGACAGGAGACCAACAAACGCCTTGTCCAACAGATGGTGATGTTAACCTAGTTGGTCAGAGCCAGAGAAGTGGTAGCCATCCCAACGCCAGGGGAGAACCGCAAAGCCAGGAGAACCGTACGCGAAGCGTTACAGACAATGACGCCAGAGGATGACGTTGAGGCCTTCCTGACAGTGTTCGAGAGGGTAGCTGACCGGGAGACGTTACCCCCAGAACAATGGGCTGAGGCCCAGGCCCCTTACCTCACCGGGGAACCTCAGAAGGCCCATTTTGAACTAACCCTGCAGGATGCCAAAGAATATGGCAAGTTAAAGGCCGAAATTCTGGTGTGATGTGACGTTGGCAGTCCAGCCACAATGGGTGTATCACTGGGGATACAGCAAGGACAAGCCGTCAAGATCCCAGATGTTCGATCTGCTTCACCACCCCAAATGGCCTCAAACCTGCCCCCTCCCAAAAATGGCAAAAATGGATGATTTGTGCATTCGTTTCTTAGGCCCGTACAGTATTTGCTGGCACAAGGGATTCCCAGAGTGTGGACGAGCTCGTTGAGCAATACGTGGCTGTGGAGAACTCTCTCAGTGACTTGGGGTGATTGAGGTCACAGTACAGTGCCAGGAGTGGTACTGACAGTCCAAAGAAGGGGCCTAAGTCCACATGGAGGGGGCAACCCCAAGCCAAGGTGGGGACTGAAAATCGTCAACGGGCCTGGCCGCGAGATCACTGTTGGGGATGCAAAACCCCCCACATTTCGGCCCGTGTCCAGCCCCCTGGCCCAGACTGTCTAACGTCGGGGCTGTCCGGGTTTGGCACCCCCGCCTGACGCTATCCAAGCATGGGGAAGGACCCCGGGAGTGCCAGGTATCGATAAACAGCACTACTGTGACTGGACTCAGGGAGTTTGGTGAGCCTACTAAGGTCCACACTCCCTCATGTACTAGTTCCCGGGAAACGGTTGGGGGTGATATGCATCCATGGAGAAACCAAGCATTACCCCATGACCCAGGTGAAAATTGGCTCAGGCTGGACTACTATATCCCAACCCGTGGGTGTTGTCACAAACTTAATGCATCCTATTATTGTGGTGGGTCAGGACTTTCCCTTGTTCTAGGACCTATGGGCAAAAGCAGTGCCGCCTAACCGCCCAGGAGGCCAAGAAGTTGCAGGTAATGTGGATGATGAAGTCCCTGATGATTTTCCTTTGTCAGTGTTAGTAGGAGATCAGGATGAG
Organism: Phyllomedusa bahiana; assembly: GCA_025379985.1. Taxonomy (NCBI): domain Eukaryota; kingdom Metazoa; phylum Chordata; class Amphibia; order Anura; family Hylidae; genus Phyllomedusa; species Phyllomedusa bahiana. The sequence continues at coordinate 22,063 of JAODAL010032962.1, read as the reverse complement.
GAGTCAACACCTGAGACCAACGTACCTGACCTGGGGGTATCCCGGGAAAATTTGGGAACTGCCCAGCTCAGAGATCTAACCCTAAAAGGTGCACTAGAGAATGTGACCATACTAGATGGTGTTCCCCAAGAGCCATGGGCAGATGAGCGGTACCCCCATTTTTTGGTGAATAACAGTTTGTTGTACCGTGTCACCAAAGTGAGGGATGAGGTCATAGAGAAACTGCTAGTACCTGGGCCCTACATGCGCATGGTACTAGACCTAGCCCATTCCCTTGTGTTGAGTGGTCACCTTGGGGCTAATAAGACCCAGAAACAGGTGTTACGGAGGTTCTACTGGCCAGGCTGTTTCAGGGAAATAAGGGATTTTTGCCAGTTCTGTCCCATGTGCCAGATAACATCCCCAGTGGCCATTTTCGTAGTCCCTTGGTCCCATTATAGAAGTTCTGTTTGAATGAGTTGCAATGAATCTGGTGGGGCCCCTGGTGAAGTCAGCTAGAGGGCACCAATATATCCTAGTGGTCGTTGATTATGCGACCTGGTACCCAGAACTGGTGCCCTTAAGGACTACCTCGTCCAAATCCATTGACAGGGAACACATTTTTATGTTCTCCTAAGCGGGTTTACCTAAGGAGATCCTGACAGTCCAAGGGACACCATTCATGTCCAAGGTGATGAGAGAACTATGTGAAGTCCTGAAGATTAAACAGTTGCGCACCTCAGTTTATCATCCTCAAACAGACGGATTGGTAGAAAGGTTTAACAAAACCTTAAAGTCAATGCTGAGGAAGGTGGTACAGAGGGACAGATGCAACTGGGACTGTTTATTGCCCTACTTGTTGTTTTCCATCCGGGAAGTGCCCCAAGCATCCACTGGGTTCTCCCTGATTGAGCTGTTATATGGGCGACACCCCAGGGGTTTACTGGACATTTAGACTTGGGAGAGTGAAGACACCACATATAAGAGTGTAATTTAACATGTGGCACAGATGCAGGTTATTAAAGACCTGTTCTCAGAGGTGCCAGGGGTGGTAAAGGGAATTGAGCATGAGGTACTTACTGAGCCACACGATCGGGTAAATTTAAAACCCTACAGGATTCCTGAAGCCTGCTGGAAAATAGTTGCCAATGAAATGAAGAGGATGCTACACTTGGGGGTGATAGAGGAGTCAAAGACAGGCTGGTACAGTCCGATAGTGCTGGTACCAAAACCAAACGGGTAATGGAGGTGTGTAATGACTTCCGCAAGCTCAATGAAGTTCGATGCCTACCCTATGCCCCGGGTAGACAAACTGATTGAGAGGCTAGGGCCAGCCCACTATATCACAACCTTAGACCTAACAAAACGGTACTGGCAAATCCTGTTGTCTAGGGAAGCTAGGGAGAAGACGGCATTCTCTACACCAGACGGGTCATATCAATATGTGCGGATGCCTTTTGGGTTGCAGGGAGCGCCAGCTACTTTCCAGAGGGCCATGGACTGCACATTACATTCCCATCGGAAATATGCAGCCTCCTACCTAGATGTCATTTTCAGCCGAGACTGGGCAAGTCAGCTGCCTATGGTTCAAGCAGTTCTGGAGGCTCTAAGAGAAGCTGGTTTCACTATAAACCCCAACAAATGTGCCATGGGATTGGAGGAAGCCAGATACCTGGGCTATATAGTGGGAAGAGACGAAATAAAGCCACAAATAAGGTGGATGCAATCCAGAGCTGGTCACAACCACTCACAAAAATGCAGGTCAGGGCCTTCCTGGGTATAGTTGGATACTATAGAAGGTTCATTCCAAACTTTGCCAAGATTGCAGTGCCCCTAAATGACCTCTACAAAAGGGCCACTAAATTGCCATGCTCCTTTAAAGGAACTGAATCAAGCCCTGGTAAAGGCCAAGTGTGGGGCCCAATTTTTTGAGGTAATTATTGTGCAAATAGATGATCAGATGGGGGGGCGGGAGGGCTGCATGTTTCCAAGAAATAAATGGGGAGGAACACCCAATAGTATATCTGAGCCCTCCGTGTGAAAAAAAACAAAAACGACTCCATTATAGAGAAGGAGTGTCTAGACATCAAGTGGGCCCTGGATTCCTTGAGGTACTACGGTAGTTATTAGGTAGAAAGTTTAAGTTAGTGTCAAACCATGCTCCCTTAAAATGGATGCAGGAGAAAAGGGGAAACAATGCCCAGATCACAAGATGGTTTTAGCACTACAAGATTTTAGATTCTATGTGGAACACAAGCCAGGAAACCTTTCAAGGGTGCATTGCATGGTGGCAGAAAATGCCCAACCCCTCGGCTTTGGGCATGGTGGGAGGGGTATGTAGAAGGGCCAAAGGTGCGCTACTAGATGGGAGGCTGGCCTCGGTGATATAAAAAACCTATATGTTGTACCAGTGACAGTTATGTTGCTGAGCAGTTTATTTTCTGCTTTAGTCCGGATCGGGTTTTTTATGGAGCGACCAGAGAGCCTGAGTGGGAAAGGTTACCAAAATACTCCAGCCTGGGTCTTACCAGCCAAATAAAAGGCAGCTGGTGCAGGTCAGAAGGGAGGTGTGTTTCTGGATCTGTAACCAGGAGCTGTGTACTGCCAGAGCTGTGAGGCTGTGTAGGCCTGAGGACCTGCTGTAGCAGTCAGTGAGCCTATCCCATTGTATTTGAGTTTGCCTGAAGAAATGAATTCATCTATACTGCTGTCTGTTTTATGCTAAAGCCAAGCTGTGTTTGTTTTTGAAACTGTGGACTTAAAAATAAATGCGACTCAACTTGGACTAAATCCCTGTGCGCAGACCCCTTAAAAAAAATAAAAGTAAAAATATATATATATTCTGCAGAATTTTATTACTTGCAATGACTTAGGAATGCGGCCTTGTGTCCCTGCCAAACTCACATTTCTGAAGCCGTCCTACCCCTCCTTTTTCTTTTTGCAGTTACCGTAGAAGTATCGGTCTCGGCAAAACTATTGCATTAGGAGTTCAAACTATTAAATACAAGTTACACTTATACCTTTTTAGTCAGTTTATGATCTGCCAACCATCCTCTGGCATTCCTGCTTTCTTCAACATTTTCTAGGGTTGTCTCACTACAAAGACTAGCTTTCAACATATTGGGAATGTTAAAGTAAGACTTTTTCCAAATTACTGGCTCTTGATTTTTCTCTGGTCAGGTAAAAGAGATGTTATCTGCTCTGAGTGCAAACAGCTTTCTCTGCTTACCCCCTTTCTCTCCCAAAAATCTCTCTGTTTTTTTTTTTTTTATCTGATAGCAGAAAAGGGGAAAATTTGCCACCCGGGCAGCCACAGGGTTGGGCCCGCAGTTAAAAAACCGAGTGTGGGTTTTCTTTAACAACCCAAAGGGAAAAAAAATTTTCTTGATTGTTTTTCTTTTAGGGTCTGAAAAAAATTTTCCCGGCTAAGAAAAAAATCTTCTGTTTTTTATGTCAGTGCAATTTGAAAAGCTGTGAAGCAGAGCCCGATATTCTTTTGCTTTGGGTTTGTGAAACTGCAAAGGGGAGGGCAACCCCTTTAACCCGTTTTTTTCCTGACGAATCTGAAATAATCTCCATTGCTGTATGTAAACACTCCTAGTTATCAGAGGTCCGTCTGGACGCACCTGGCTACTGATTAAAAAGGTTTCCCCGGGACTCTTTTTTTATAAAAAAAATGGGACCTGAAGGGAAAACCTAGGAAACTGGAGGGCGGGGAAAATTGTCAAAACTGCCCGCGAACCAAAAACTGAGGACACAAATACTTATTTAATGCTAAAAAATTCTAATTAATTATCTAAAAATCATACAATGTGATTTTCTGGATTTGTTTTTCATATTCTGTTCCCCTCACAGTTTCATGTATACGATAAAAAAATTTCAGACCCCTCCAATTTTTGGTAGATGGGAAAAATTGCAAAATCGCCAGTGTATTAAATACTTCTTTTCCCCACTGTAGGTAGTTGTACAAGAGAGGTATGCCCCTCTCTGTCCCCTTATTGTGGGGTGTTTTTGTTCCAAAAACATCGGGGGGGGAACGGGAAAACTCCCATTGGGCCTAATTTCCCCCACTAATGGGGTAATCCACCCATAGTGGTCAAATAAATATTAAGCATAGGGCTTGATTCTGCATACATGGAATCAAACCCAGAAAATTAAATTTTATGTAACCAATACAGTTTTTTAATTTTCTTGGTTTGATTCCATGTATGCAGAATCAAGCCCTATGCTTAATATTTATTTGACCACTATGGGTGAGATTAGTCAACACAAGTGTGTGAAAAGTGTACAAGTATTGCTCTCCTCTTATTAATAGTAGACTATAATAGGAACAGTAAGAAGAATATATAAGAAGTAAAGCATAATGAGAACTATTTAAATTTGGTATTGCTAGACTCATACGGACCTACGGAATAAATTTAAGACATCATTTATATAGCACAGTAAACTCCAAAAAAGGAAAGCTAAAAAAAAAAAATAATCAGTGACACAATTTCTTTTCTTTCCGATTCCAATCTACAAAGATTTTTGTTATGGATTTCCCAATAGATTATGTGGCACACTTCAAAAATATATTAAAAAATGCAACGTGCCCTGCAAAACAAGCCTTTATACAGCTACGTCCCATAAATCTTCATCACCCCTTGAGTTTCCGTATAGCATTAATTAGTATTCTCTGGTTTTCTTGTGACTACAGACGTATTTAACTGCCTTGCCCCTGTATATACTGGTAAACATATGGGGGCTAGTATGGTTAATAATGCATTTGTTATCCCAGTTGGACAGTCATCTAAATATATTGACTGTGAGTCCTACTTTTTATCCCCTGCAGACACCACCACACTTACTGACTTGAGGCTTCTCAAGTTGGAAACATTGGCAGTCGTGCACAGATTGGTTACTCACTTGAGGCCACTGGAGCAGTACCAAAGGACCAGCAGTGGTGAGCTTTCTGTGGTGCCCCAGTATGTATTAGAAGGTGTCACTAAGAGAATCTATCCTCGCAGCTACCCTGAAGTCCTGCATCTCCTAGAGGCCACGGTGGTGGCAGAAGGAGTGAAACCTCTGCTAAGCTGCCTCTCATGCACCAACGCTCCCTGCTAGCAGCAACCTCACAGCACTGCACTTGGTTTGGGGATTCTGTTCTGTCTGCTACTGTGCATCTCTTCCAAAATTGATTTTATGATTCTTTTAAAAAAATAGAATTAGGAGGCACATAAATGGCAAATGAATTGAATTAACCTGCCAGCCCTACCCTAGGAATATATTTTATGTGAGTTTAATGCAAAAATTTGACTTATGTAGTTGTTAAGTCAGACTCTGGAATATAGTAGATCCATCTACATCAGCTCAGAGATTGTAAAGTTGACCTGTTCTTGAAAATCAATATGCCTGATTAAGGCAGCCACTGATGTACTTTACACAAGGCCACCTTTTTACAGCATGCTTCCAATTTTGGCTACCTAACCCCTTCCACACAATCATCAGTAGTGACTACGGCACCTAAACGTTTTTAAAAAACCCCGAAGTGCTTCCTTTCACCCATTAGCCTTGTTTTTGAACTAAATTCTGAGGTTTTTTATGGGGCTTGGGCCTACCAAAGGCCCTGTACATGAACTTTAAAGGCCCTACCATCATCAAGGCCAAGGCAAGTGAATTTATGTAACTGAAAGGCATTAAACATGGCAGTACATACAACTGAAAGCAGAAATTTTTCATACATATAAAAAAGAACTTATCCTGTTTTTCTATATCTGACCCGTAATCAAAATAAAAATTCCGGGGGCCCTATCCCACGGGGGTAATCCTACAGAGGGCTTTCTACAAGGGGCCCTTAACCCAAGGGAAATATAAATTATATATATTATATATATTTAATAAAACTCACCGGCCCCTTTTTAGGTAACCCTACTATAACGGGTTGGACCCCCCTTTGTTCAGAAGCCAATCTTCATCAATAGTTCCATGGTTTCAACACTCAATTGGGCCAAGGGGCCCAAAGAGTGCCCAAGAAAATTTTTCCCACACCTTGACACCCACCCCACCTAAACCGTTGAAAAAGGGCAGGAGGATCCACTTTCTTTTTTGTTGCGCCAAATTCTGCCCCTCCCATGAATGTCGCAGCAAAAATCGAGACCATCAGACCGGCAACTTTTTTCCAATTTTCTACTGTCCAATTTCGATGATTTTGGGCAAATTGGAGCCTCAGTTTCCGTTCTTAGCTGAAAGGAGGGGAAACCGGGGTAGGGTCTTCTGCTGCTGTACCCATCTGCTCAAATTTCCCGTACTGTGCGTTCAGAGATGTCTTCTGCCTCCCTTTGTTGAAACGGGTGGCTATTTGGTCACTGTTCCCTTTCTATCAGCTCGAACCAGTCGCCCATTCCCCTTTTGACCTCGGGCATCTAAAAGGGTTTTTCCGCCAAGGGACTCCCGCTACTGGATGTTTTTTTTTTTTTCGGGCCCATTCTCTGTAAACCCAAAAGATGGTTGTGTGTGAAAACCCCCGGAGATCAGCATTTCTAAATACTCGACCACCCTTCGGGCACCAACAACCACCACGTTCAAAGCATCAAACCCCTTTTCTTCCCCCTACTGATGCTGGTTTTAAAACTGCAGGAGATTGTCTTGACCATGTCTACATCCCTAAATGCACTAGTTCCCGCCTGTGTTGGCTGATTTAAAAAAAAGTTTAACGGGGGTTGGACAGGTGTACCTAATAAAGTGGCCGGTGAGTGTATATGTGTATGATTCTTTGATATTCACATACTTATATCAATAAAGAAAATAAAGTTTTATCATTTATACTGAACAGTGAATGGCAGATATTTAGAATACAAAAAAACCTGGCAGAATTTAAAATTTTATTTTTATTATTTATTAAAATGGTGCCATTAAAAGAACATCATGTCCAACAAAAAACAAGCCCTCATATAGCTATGTCAATAGAAAAATGAAAACATTATGGGTATTGGAAAGCAACAGTAATGGCCAATATAGGTTCATTCCTAAAGATTAAATGTTGTTGTCTGGGTTTGCAAATGTGTTTTTTTCTTTTTAAACCAAAACTCAACCCTGTGCACCATTTTCGTGGGGCCCTGCTTTTGGGAAAGGGGTATCAGTTTTTTAATCCTGACACCCTTTAGATCAGGGGTGCACAATATGCCGCCGGGAATACATAGGCGGCCCCTAGCCGTGAGGACACAAACATGCTTTGTCTGTGTCCCGTATTTTAGAAATGAATTCATTTTTGACAGCTGCAAACCCCTGTGGGACTGTATGGCTGGCATGTTTAATGGGGCAGTTATGGTTGCTCTTTTTTGGTGGCATTTTTTTGTGGGCACTGTATAGCTGACACTGTTGTGGTGGGCACTGTATGGCTGGCACTGTTATTGTGGGCACTGTATGGCTGGAACTGTTATGGTGGGCTCTGTATGGCTGGCACTGTTATGGTGGGCCCTGTATGGCCAGCACTATAGGACTGTATGTGCTATTTTAAGCAACCTAACTGAGCAATCTAGTAAATACTGATTTTTTTTTCTTTATTATTCCTGGATTTCTTCCTCAAAGTATAGTATTTCTTTCTGACACAACCATGCCAGATCCAAAATATATATCATAAAAAATGTGTGAGACTCCATACAAGAGTAGAGGAGTTGGAGAGGAGGCTACACGTGTGTGTTGTTCTCTCTAGTTATAGTTGTGGAAAAGCCACTTCTGTAACCTCAAAAAAACTAACATTAAAATAGGTGCTTTGTATCCACTTTCTTGAGTACCAAGCAGTTGATCACCACTTTGATCTCTAGACCAGAAAAGCTTGTGCACTCCTGCTTTAGAAGCAAACTTCTATGGTATGTTAAAAGTCTGTAAATTCTAGAGGGTCACATATTTATTTATTATACAGCCCTACTGCACATAGGACAATATTGGTATTGTCAAGTTGGGCTCGCACTTCAGTTTCTCCCCTCGGCTGGGCATAATGAAAAATTATAGCGCTCAGTCAAAAAGGTGCAGTCCGAGTAGTTTGACTCGAAGAGAAAAAAATAGGAAAAAATATATTTATGAGACTTGAAGAAAAAAGCAAGATTACAGCTCTGTGTAAAGGAGCATAAATCATGAAGATAAGCTAGCATGTTGAGACAAGCACTGAAAGAACATAACGATGTCTTAGCAAAGCATAGATACATTGAAACTGAATGTAAAAAATAAGAAGGATTTGAGGAATGCATACAGAGTGACGCCATTCCAAGATGGCGATTTTCAGAGTTGGGGACTGACCGTAATCAAATCCATTAACACTGAAAGTTGCGTAGATGTGGAGGGAAACGTACAACACTGACACACCTTGTATACCTCAGATCCTGCCCCTCCTGGTGATTCTCCCCTCGGCTCCAGTGCCAGAACGCACCATTATTTTTCTGTAGCCATTTTTATGAAGTCCAAACATTCTCTGTATCCGAAAGGCAAAACAAACCCGCCCTTGCATTTCCTGTTGCCATACTTGTAGTCCCTAAGCAATCCAAAGAACCCGGAAGTTCCGGTGAAGTTGAACAGCGCCTTCTTGACACACCCAACATTCCGACTCCTATCTCGCCTCCATGCACCCACTTGTACTACTAATGTAAACATTGATATGCAAACGGTCGAGTGATAACGTTCTTGCCAGCACACCTGCAATACCACAACCAGCCCCCTGAACCACTATACCACCTTTTGCCTCACGACCCTCTAGGACACCTCCTCCTCGTACGTTATTCTGACTATTCAATGCTAATGGAGAGAAGACGGGGAGGAGGACAAGTTCCATAGCACAGGATGTCAGGACTCACATCTGCAACCCAAATTAAATAGTAATTTTCCTATTGCTCACGGCACTCACACGCTGCTCAGGAGAGACACATTACTCCAGAACACCCATTGTCCCTCCCTCCCACTTCCCTGGGGATACAGCCCACAGTCCTATTCCATCAAACTCTACGACAACACATCACCGTTGACAAACTACTTGTAACCCTAAGGTGAATATCTGGACCCAAAAAAGTGAATACAAATCACCTGACGTATGTACGTTCATTACCATCAATCTTTGGCCACAAACACCACTCTTACCTCATTATGGGGAATATTGTATTTCAAGATACTACGGCAGTTGTCAATCCTGCAAATGGCAATCTCCCAGCATCGTGGTGGCATAGCGGCACAAATTTTCAATACGGTGGTAGAGAGATACAAAAAGCCAGTGATGACTTCAGTTCACATTCTGGTGGCGTGGCACTTTCTGTTCCCACTGTACTCGTCACTCGAGCAGGAGATTAAACTGTGATGTACTTATCCATTTCAATGGACTTGTGATATAATAATGTATCCCATAACATTTGTGATCGACTGCTGAAACAAGCCCACTAATAACATAACTAAATTCAAGTGCCCAACAGCAAGTTCCAATCCCTGTCATTTCTTCTGGCATCCTTTGCGTCCACCAACGACCATGTGTACAGTCCATGTACTCCACCGCATTAACCGAGCCAAGCCCCAATTTTCCTTCAGTACGATAGTGGTACTTACAAATGCTTATGGCCAAATGTCTGAAACCGACATGGCTCTCCCTTACTCAAACCACTAACCTCCAGAGACAACTTCACCCTTGCTCAGGAGTATAGCCTCAGTTTCCGTTGCAAACTAAAACACCCACATTCCCTCCACCACCAGAACCAGACTCATTCATGACTTACCCTACCTTGGCAGCACCACCACCATCACCTCCTCAGCCACTGGATCCTTTTCTCTGCCGGTTTCTACCTTCTCATCCAGCCGAGCACCAAGCTACAATACCCAGATCAACAATCTAAATGCCTTTTACACCCGAACAAGTTCAATAATCTACGTGAACCCAAATGCCCAGACCCTGAGAAAAACCCTATGCATTTTACCGTGGCATCAGCCAGATACAGAAGACATATTCTGCCTCTTGGAAAGATCATACCATTTTTGCCAGATCAAGGCTGGGGATTACTTTTGGCCTATCATCAAATCAGCCCTACAAGAAGACACTGTTGGGACACAGTACTTACTCACTGGGAAGAGTTCTGCCTCGTCTTCATTCTTGGCCAAGGAAGGGCTTGGCTGAACCCTCATGAATATATTCAATTCTACTCAATCCTACTAAATCCGTGGAGAATTTTTATCACCGGAATGTCTGCCTTATTCCAGGACCATGGATTTGACATGAACACTAAAGCTCCCCAAAATCCTTTTTTCCCAACGGCGTTTGTTATAGGTTTACTTACCTATTGGACTTTGGGAAACTATTCAAGCAGAATATGCAGAGTTATCGGAAGTAAACTTCTTCCATTGCTAAGGCACAGACTGATTCATCCCAACAATTAAAAAGGGTTCAAAGTACCCTATTCAAGAGCTCCCACAGGGCTCTATACTTCAGCCAGACAACCATACTCACAATCAACCAATGCAAGTTTCCTGGTTATCAACCTACAGAACTCCAATCGAGAGAACGGTTCGCGACCTTTCCAGAACACACTCCCTGGCGGACAAGGCCGAACTCAGAAATCTGTTTTTTACTGCAACCGATCCGGACAGATCATGAGGCAGTGCCACGCTAAAGCTCGTGACGACAAAAGGAATCTTGCTACCAATGGACAGCAACACCGCAATACCCTCAAGCATATTATCAATTTCAAACACAGTATCAAGTTTTTGAATCTCAACCTTCAATTCAACCAACAAACACAACGCAGACCTCAGTCCTACAATAAAAAATCCATTCATTGGACCTCAATTTACCAACTTAACCATAGTCAGTGCAAACAAAACATATCCTCAAGATAATCTTATCCGTTTATCCCAAACCCCAAGACCCTCCTATCGTCCTCAGCCATAGGACTCCGGCAAACTATGTCTACCGTTTTACTCAATGCTTCAGAGAACACTTCTGTTAGTCATTCTGAAACCCCCGTTGACCGTCATTCTTCAAATTAATGGCCACCAACTTCCTTACCTTGTAGATACAGGTGCAAACCAGATCGGTTCTGAAACTTCTGACATCCACCGGAGTCATACTTTCTCTGATTACATTTCATGCATTGAAGTGGATGGGACGAGTGTCCAACCTGAACTCGCTCAACCTACCTTCCAATTGGACATCATGACGCACGTCTAGACTACTTATCTCATCCTACTTACGCACCAACTATATCTAGACTTGAAGCTGTGCTTCTACAAAACATAATCAACTGCTACTATATCGGATACGAGGCGCAACAACTTCGTTTGGAATGTAGTTGGACCGTCATTATCAATACTACCAATTTCTACATAACATCTATAACACACACAGAGCTGTTCTGTGCGCTTCACAAATTTTATACACTATCTTAACAGCTATATTACACATCCATGACACTTTTGAACGTTATCAGTACCCTTCCTGAAGTGTTGAGCAACTTAATAGAGATCCTGATGATGTCGGGCATCCTTCCAGTCTCACCTAGTACATGTCGTTCTAGAAGAGGGTGCTACATATCCGCTCGCTTGTCTCAATATCCTTTAAGCAGATCATAAGAGCAAATCTCTGGAATTATACAAAATCAGAAATTCACTGGATAAATGGAGGTGCTCAGCCCTGCTTTTGCTCCTGCAAAGAAAGCTCGGGTACCAAGGGATCTTGATTGGAAGGGGGAGAAGGGTGTATCGCGGCTGGGGGATCCCCATAATCAATGTGGGTGTAAGAATGAGGCCGAGTGCGAGTGGCGCACGGATTATGAAAACCCTATGTTCCCCAAAGCTCATGTTCTCCTCAACCAAGACCTTCTTCACTGCAAACATCAATCTTAATTGTATTCGTGCCATTCTTCTCTTATGAATCCACATAACACAAGGGACTATCTATCATACCTTAACTGCTAATTCACTTATCATGGTACTCAGCCACATCTCTGGAGCAAGAAGTGCGTGCTTTCACAAGTTAACTCTATCCACAGATCGACTAATTGACTCATAGCCCTAGCAAGCCATGTGGTAACATAATTCTCTATGGTAGTGGGCGTACCTGATTTTCCTACTATATTAGTCCAATCACAGCTCTTGATTCATCTTATACAAACATTTGGCATCAATCAACATTGCAAGTACTCACAGTACCCAACGCAAAGCGCTGAGAGTGGTTTCGAAACAAGTTGCTATTCCTTATCGAAGTCTATGCATATCACAGGGTGTTTATCTCAGAAAAAATAACACGTTTACCGATGATTCAGAGAAAAATGGAGGCTGTGATGCTCATGTTCTCACCGCATCAATATCTATTGAAGTCAACCTTAACACAGATCACACGCAAAGGTCTCGTCATTTTTATTATTCTTTTTTATATTTATAACTTTCTATTCTCAATAGGATAACACTGCCTCCCAGAGTCTTATGCAAGATTCTTTAGCACTATTCTTTTCAAGAATAAACAGTATTTACACATGACTCTCACATTTGAGTGCACATATTAAGTGTTTGTCAAGCTAGAAAAAACTTATAGCTCCTACCTGAGACTCCTAGGAGCGGTGGAGGTAAGACTATACACAACCACAGCTTCCACGCGTATCTTCCATAATCTTGGACTGACATAAGGCCACAGATTCCTCGAATACCAATGACACAAACATAGAGTAGCGCGCGAGAGCAGACTGGTCAGATACTATTCTTGCTAGGTTAGAGGTTACCGCCTGTTGCTCGGACTGTCCCTACTTGCTAGACTATCATTGCTGCACAAGATCTTCTTGAAAAGACAATAGACAAATGACATTTATTATGCCATCCTGGTTCAATGTTTTGGGTCTTCATCTACAAGGGATCCTGAATACAAGTTCAAGCAAACATCGTACATCTTCAGTATAACAGCGCCATCTACGAACGTATTAAAAATGCATTATTATGCTCTGAACAATGTCACTTCAAGCTGAACTCACTCTCAACCCAGCCACACTGCTTTCCTCTCTCAAGGAGGAAGAAATCTTAAGATGAATGATCAGTACGATACACACAGTACTTGAAATGCAGGCACGGAAAACTGCCGGCGGAATGAACCTCTTCATGACTGTACTTGACAAATGGAGGGCTGAAGCTCCCATCTTCCTACTGTTTGACTACAGTCCAAGTGTGGTGAGCCTTCTCTGCCATACGAGCCCCCCGATACCAGACTATAGTCTTCGTTCACGAGGATGAGTCCAGATGGTATATGTATCAAGGAGCGATTCCGATACAGGATTGAGCTGATGGATTACCTAATCGCAGAAACGTGAAAAAGGTGCATCCTCTCACTCGCGAAGATAAAGCCAGCCTGCAAGAATGGGTCGTACCCTGCTGTTACAGGTTAGGGTTATCTACAGCCTATTATATAAGTCCACACACATAGATATTCCACTGTCTGCTATTCTCAGACAACTTGGCGCTGAAAGTGGGCCTGACAGTGGTAATCCAGACAGACACTAGGTAGAAAACGAAGACGCCATCAATTGAAAATCAGAGTCATGGTTCAAGAACTCTTGATGCATGCGTTCTGGACCAATGAGCAGACGACAAAGTTGCCAGTTTTGAATGGACTCAATAGCATTGGAAAACTATTGACATGAAGTAAAGGCACCTACAGCAACGGCAACCTGGCTGCAAAAGGCCACTAGCTTCTCTTGCCATGAAAATCGAGAGCGGCAACAGGACAGTGCTTATATGATGCGTGACACAGCAAGAGGAAGAATAAATAGAGAGGGGCTGTTTTTTTTTGGAAGGGAGAGAGGTGGTGTTGATTTTTTTGTTGGTGAGATTATATTTGATTTGTAGGAAAGAATGAAGGTGAGATGTGATATAATAGGTGATGGTGTAGATGTATGGTATGAGGAGTTTGGGTAAGAATTGTGTTAGGATAGTGTTGTAGTTTTTGATAGGGGTTTGAAAATTAATTGAAGTTGTGAGTGTTGAGTGTGGTTTGATACACACTACGTTTGTTATATGGGGTATTAGATATATTAATCACATTGTAAGCTATACACTGATGTGAACAATCTCTTAAACAACTGAACAACGCCCGAAAAAGCCAAAAAAGTGGGAAGGATATTGGGTATGGTGTTTAAAAATAGTTTCTGGAGAAAAACATTAGAGGACTTTGTATATCATGGTCTTAACATCCAAGTTGTTATATTGTCTAAGTTACGTAATAAGAGGTTAGTAAATTGTTATGATGATTATTTGTTTGATAATTATATGATTTATCATATTTATTAACGAAAGAGAAATTGCGGAGAAGTTGTTAATATGACAATGACTTGGGTTTAAATCAGAGGAACTTATCACCAACAAGAAGATCTTTAGGAGCTAAACACACTATAATCCTCGTCCATGAATCGGATCTCTGACATGAACACAAAATTGAATCTTTGCAAGAGTGATGAGACAAGTCAAGCAATTACGTATGAGTGTGAGAATATGATACTCACAGATGAGCCTGAAGTATACTCCTGATACGATGTACACAGAGCACTACCTGCCAGCAATACACTGAGTAAAAAAAGCTAATGACTCGATCAGATTGAAATGATCAGATTTTGGGGATCCTGAAGGATTATGTGAATCTTGACGCACCGCCTTTGCACTGGGCAGAAGTAACCAGAGACATTTGAAACTAGGAGGGTGGGGAGGGGGGCCTGACGATCAGCCGCAACACTCCCAGAACATCAGAATTACAGCAGGAAATGTCGAAACAATATAGACCTCGACAAGAAAGACATCTGAAGAACAAATGATTTCTGAAAGCTAACAAAGAAACAATTCTCTCGCTTGCTGCGAGATTCGCTACCTCACTCAACATGGATATAGGCTGATTATATAACTAGATCATATAATATCTTTATTGGGAGGAGATCTGGGAAAACTAGATAAGAGAATCACCTCATCTACTGCGTATACTAGATAGGATTACAGGGGTATCTATTACATAGTAAATAATATTAAGACTTAATGCGGATAACTTCAGTTCAGGAACTTCTTGAACATGGTTTGGTGTAAAAGGTTAGTAATCTGCTGTGATGGTGATAATTAGAGATTGCGTCTGTTAGAATTGTAGTCACTTATAATTATAGTGCAAAAGCGAGAAATAGAGACTTGGAGGAGTGTTGACGTGGAATGTGAACGTGAAGTACAGATACAATAAAGTACGGAGTGACATACATGATGACGAATATTTGAAGATGAGAGCATGGAGGGGGTGAATTTTGTGGTGAAGAAAGCAAGAGGAAGAGATTACATAGTGAGCAAGCAGATGTTGAGAGACGATAAGGAAGTATAGTATGGTATAATCTAAGTATGAAAATTGTAGTTGGGGGTGAGACGGGAGAAAAATGGTGATGACTCATTGAACATGTGTGCGTTTTAGGTGTAGTAATTAATGAATTACACACTACACTACAGAAGGCTGACACTGTAGATGAGTATATGTATATGTATTGTAATGATGTGTGTGTTTGTGTGATACGAATAGAGACTGATTGAAAAGACAGCGAATTTACATATGACATACGTTGGAGTAGAGAATATTAGTATATAATATCTTTTGGGGGGTGGGGGAGGTGTATGTGTGACGTAATGCGATAGCAATTAATTACACAGACTCTATGAGTGTAAAGTCAGCGTGTAGTGTGACATAGTATAAAGATAATTTTTGAAAAATGACACGGTTTTAGATACTAAAGTTAAGAACGAGAGTTGAATTGAAATGCGAGTAGTTATTCTAGAAAGATATGTAAGGAAGAATAAAGCATGACACATCGTCAAGACAGATCAGCCCTGAATCGGTTATGAGAGGTTACAAAATCCGCCTTAATATGATTGAGTGTGAACACTATGCCGGAGACTGCAGGTATGAAAGCGATAATATTGGGAGAAGTGGAACGATGTTACAAAGTCAGACGGTAGGACTATTGAATAGGGGGAGGATGCTATACGGATGAGGGATAGATTGAGAAAGATTAGTGACGTTGACAGGGACAGAGTTGGATTCTGTTAGAAAATGGGTATTTGAAAGTATGGGGTTATGGGTGGGAAGAGCAGAGGCGAACAAGTGATGAAAAGGATTGATAAGATTTAGTTCAAGAAAGTAGAAGGGAAATGAATGTGTGATTCTCTCTGATTCTGTGTGACAGGGTCTATAGGCGGGTGGAGTGTGATATATTGAGATGTGACACTAAAAGGGTGTATGGTTATTGGGTGTTAGGGGGTTTAGGACTTGGTTTGGATTGTGTTAGATCATTATTGGAATGGATGTGGGTGTGTAAGGTGTTAGGATTATTGTGTTGTTTATAATTTGTATGATTTTAATAATGTTAATTATATTTATATATATAATATTAATGTTATGTGCATATGCCTGTTAAAGCAAGGAAAGTCCAAAATTTCCTACTACCACCCATTAATACAGATGAAGATTCGGAATCTATAATATCAGAGTAATGCTTCAACGTACATGCAAATTATAAACTTGTCTCTAGCGACGCGCTCGACTAACCAATCATGTTGTTGGGTTATTATTTATAGTACATAAGATCTTGGGGAGGTTTTGTTGATTTTGGTGTAATGGTATAATTGAGAGGTTAGTGTAACATGGCAGATAAGCGGGGGAGAGTGAGCGAAGGTGAAGAATGAATGTTAGATGCACACACATGAGAGCTCGAGGGCACTGTGAGAGGGCAAGATTGGTCTTTATTTATAATTCAGGTGGTGGCATTGGATTGTGTTATGTTGGTAATAAATTTGTGATAATATAATGTGTGTATAGATGAGGGTATATTGGTGGAAATAGTAAATGAAAAATGTGCGTATAAATAAAATTATAAGATTTAAGATTTTGGAGGGTGTTAGTAATTATAATTGTATTTTTAGTAAGTGGGGTATATAAGTATGGAGCGCGCGTTTGGAGGTTTGCGCGATGGGTGAGGTTGAAGTATGACAGAAAGGTATATGGTTAGAAAATAGGGGGGAGGAGAGGGGGTGAATGATTGTGGAATATGAAGGTATTGAGTGTGGAGGATAGTGGAGGAAAGAGGTGAGGTGTATTGTGAAATTGTTTTACGTATTGTGAGATTGTGGTGGAAGTTTTATTTGTGGGATAGGGATGGGATGTATATTGTGGGCTTATTTATTTATGTGAACTATTTTAAGTGGAGAGTATGTGTTGTGGATGAGGAGGCAGGTAGAGGAGAGTGGGGGTCTTGTACTATATCGAGTGCGTCTAGTATGAGTGTGTGAGATGTGTAGATTTATATCTATCTCAAGAGTGACTCATATCATATCTATCTCTTAGTGATGAATCTACTGGAGGGGGGGGGGAAATATTTTGGTGGCATAATTGATTTTATTGTTAATGACTGCAAAAGCAAGTACGCCTCCCCGACCATCTAAATAGGTTTTTTAGAGCTCTACTTTTCTCTATTAGAAATGATAAAGTCTTATTATTTAAAAATAGGGTTGTATCACTTCATAAATGGTCTTCAGAATAAGTGAGACATGGAGATGAGGACAGTCGCGAAAAGTCAGCAATTCTCGAGAGCATGATCATTTGCTAAAGCTGATCTCGCTACAGGCTACGGCTCCCTGATCTTACTCTTCCAAGATGGCATCTGCCTATGCTTATCTCGAGTTAAACACAGAAAAGCAGACTGCTCTCGCTAACCCTATATATCTAACACGCGAGCGGCGCCTGGCTCACAGCACATCTCATTAACATCCGCTATGTCATCTTACGTCTATTGCTATCTTCTAACAACCCATAGCCGACTAAACATAACTCATGGTCCCTGAGTCTACCTACAAACGTTAACTGTCACTACCACATAATATATCAGCACCGTGATACACAATCTTTGTAAAAAAAACAACACCCCACATCGAGGGTGTACTACATATAATTTGAGGCGGTTAAATGGTGCACGACTCGAACAAGGCATGTGCGCGCGCAGTCTCTCTCACTACACACTTCAGCCATAATCACAGTGAGGACTGCTCATGCTGTCACTCCTGCATCCTACGCATTCTCAGTCAAAAGACTAAAAAAATGTTCTATGATACAACTAACATATAGCTGTAGACTACGAGTTGGCGGACCTTCAGAGCGCGCGAACTGGATCAACTGTAACAAACCTCCAGACTGTGACGGAGAAGAGATCATCATCATGACGTGTAGAAAAATGTCCCTAGACTATTGCACAGGCACACATTTAAACAAAAGCTTTCTCCCTACTTAAACACACTAACGCTGCGAGGGCCTAGACGATAGACGTAACACCGACACAGACGTGAGAAGGCCGGGGGGGGGGGGGGGGGGTGTGGTGGGTGGGGGGGGGGGGGGTGGTGGTGGGGGGGGGGGAGGGGGGGGGGTGTAGGGGAGGAGGGGGGGGGGGGGGGGGAAAAAAAAAAAGCGCGCGAAACTTACACTATAACAAAGCGAGAAAGTGACCGAGGCACCTAAGACAGAGACGGGTGGGGAGTAGCACACTGACTCAGGAGGCAAACATGAACTGTGAATGGGGGGATGATGTCATCCCCCTTCAGTTTAAGAAACACCCACTGGGAGGGGAAGAAATGCCCCTGGATTTGCATAGCTGAGAAGCTTGAACGTACAATGGAAACCCACCAAACTGATGAATGAACATGCCTTTAAAGGCTCTGACTACACAAGGGCCGTCTCTTCCATGGCCAGGTAGGCCAGTGCCCGGGGTCCCGCAAGCCCAGGGGAGCCCCCACGGGGGGCGGAGGGGGGGGGGGGCCAGAAATGGCAATGAACTGACCATGTATGAGCACCGTGCAGCCCGCCGACACAGTCTTTCCGCCCTTGCTGCGCTTATCTCACTTAGTGCCACAGGCTGCCAGGCGAGGGGGGCGGGGGAGGGCGTCGGAGTGTACAAATCAGCAGGTCTGGCCCTCTATTACGCCGGCTTCCTGCGCTATAGCCCATGTATCTCATTAACCATACAACAGCTTAAGAGGCGGCGGGCGTCGCGCCGCATCATGAGCCTACTACCTCACTGAACGATAAGCAGGGGACCCGCACCTACACTGACCTACAATTTGTAGAGGGTATTTTCTCATTATCGGGCAGATCTCGTAGCAGTCCTGCCGCCGCCCTGGCCCCTCCATCGTTGCTATCCGCGCCTGCACTTTACTATTCCACAGCCCAGGCAGGGCGCACGTAGTAAGATAGGCCGGAGGCCGCCCCGGCCTGCGCTGAGAATTGTAAAGCGCAGCGCGGCATCAATCATTCAGGCAGCAGGTACTACCCGGCGGCGGCGGCAGTCTTTTCATCCCCCGCCGGGCCGCTCGGAAATGTAGATTGGTGCGGCAGCGCATCCGCACATGGCCCCTTAAGGAAAAATTTAAAAAAAAAAGGTACCCGCCTCTTCACCGCAGACCGGACACCAAGGCCAGCCACAGCACACGAGGTTATGTCCCGGGGTTGGGGGGACAATGACCTTGATGGTCACTGTCCCCCACCCATAATGACCATGTCATTGGTCTTGTCCCCCACTCGTTTGGCATGTCACAGTGACATGCCAAATGAGTGTGGGAGAAGTGACATGGCCATATGGGTGGGACAGTGAACATGACTATCATGTATCTTCTGCTTGTGGTCAGCCAGCCTTCCTGACCTGTGCCACTGGTCCCGCAGAGTCTCTCTTATCATATAGTAATGGCCGCACCACATAGCTTGTTACTATATTATAAGAGAGACTCTGGGGGACAGTGGCACAGGTCAGGAAAGCTGGCTGACCACAAACAGAAGTTACATGACATAAAGAGTGCCCATCCTTTGCCCCCAGGCAATCCATGCAGCAGTTCCTAATTTACATAAATACTGCGCGACTGGCCTGGGGACACAGGATGGCTGTCCATGACCCAAATAGCCCCTCCATCATGTAGCCACCATCCTGTGTCCCAGACCAAGACCACGGAGCAATTTATATAACTTTGAAGCTGCTAGCGTGGACCTGGTATGGGAGGGCCCAGGGTGCCAGTCTCTGACCAGGGGCCCATAATGCGTTAAGACGGCCCCTGGTCAACACTGCACAGAAAAATGTCAGTTTTTTTCAGAGTTTTCGTGTTCTAAAAATGCTGGAAAAAAAAAAAACAACTGTAAAGAGCTCCCATAGACTCCAATGGTAACAAATGTCCAGCTGTCTACACTGAGCTTCATTTTTCATGCTCGTTTTTACTGTTGTCATTTGCCACATGTTCTAAAAAAAAAAACCCCGCCAGAGCAGGGCAGAAATTTTACACAGCGTCAATGTAAAGCCTCTGGAGTCCTTTTGCACGTTTTTTGTGTGCCGCGTTTTATTTGCCGCGAGTTTCAATGAAAACCCACTCAGAGTCCCAAGTCCCATCTATAGTGGCTGTTCACAAAGGTTATACCTTATCACTTAGCATACAAGTGTCTGATGTTCCATGCTTGTATCGTATGTAAATAAAAATATCATGCTTTGGACGATAACGATTTTTTGCGCAATTCCATATTTTTTTCGCTAAAAATACTTATATTTACAGAATTGGCGCCAAATAAAGTTATCTCGCTTCTGATCGCTAAAAATACTTTTGTTAAGGATTTTTGCAGCCAGAATCATTTTGTTTATATGGATTTTGGCGCTAAAATCCTTTTCCTAACATATTATTGACGCTAATAAAGTTATCTTGTCTTCTAAAGCTAAAAATACGGGGTTTTTTACCTATTTTGGTGCTAGAATCCTTTTCTTTACAGATTTTGGCCCTAAAATCCTTTTTTTTACAGATATATTTGGCTCAAAAAAAAAAAAAAATAAAAAAAAAAAAAAAAAAAAGAACAAAACCTAATAAAGTTTTATCTCGCTTCTGACCTAAAAATAAAAAAATTTAAGATTTTGGCCGCAAGAATACTTTTTATTTTTGCGGATTTTGCCGCTAAAATACTTTTTTTAAAAAACGGATTTTGGCTCTTCTAAATTTAACTTGCTATTCTCGCTAAAAATATGTTTTTTTACGTATTTTGTTGTTAAAATAATTTTTTTTAACGTTTTGGCGTCTAAAAGTATTTTTTAGTGGATTTTAGCGCATGGTTTAATTTTTTCTCTGGATTTTGGCACTACAGTCCGCTTTTTACGGGAATTTTGCTGCTAAAAATCTGTTTTTTTTTTACGGATTTTGGCGCTACACTTCCCTTAAAAACAGATATTTTTTGCTGCAAAAGCGAAATAAAGTGTGTTAGCGCAAAATTCCGTAAGAAAATGTATTTTAGTGTCAAAAGCCATAAAAATGAATTTTACGCCGAAATCCAATAAAAACGTAAATTAAGCGCAAAAATCCATAAAAAAAAATTTTAGGGCCAAAATCTAGGTAAAAAAGAGAGATAAACTTTATGAGCCTGCAAAATCCGTAAAAATATAGAATTTTTGCACCAAAATCCATAAAGATTATGACTTTAGGGCCAAAATCCGTAAAAAAAAGTATTTTTGGCAACAAAAGCGAAATAAACTTTATTAGCGGCAAAATCCGTAAAAATATGGATTTTTTGCACCAAAATCCATTAAAAAAAATGGACTTTAGGGCCGAAATTCGTAAAAAAAACTATTTTTGAGACAAATGCGAGACAACTTTATTAGTCGTCAAAATCCGTAAAACCTACTATTTTAGACGCAAAATCCCATAAAAAAAAATGGACTTTAGGGCCAAAATCCGAAAAAAAACCAAACTATTTTAGGTGACAAAAGCAAGAACAAATTTATTAGAGCCAAAATCCGTAAAAAAATGGCCTTTAGGGCTAAAATCCGTAAAAAAAACGTATTTTGCCAACAAATGCGAGATTTTATTTTATAAATCGGCAAAATCCGTAAAAATATGGATTTTAGCAACCAAAAGCCAAAAAAAAATTGGGACTCTCCTAGGGCCAAAATCCGTAAAGAAAACGTATTTTTGGCGACAAAAGCGAGATAACCTTATTATATAAATACGGATTTTAGCACCAGAATCCGTAAAAAAAAATTACTTTAAGGCCAGAATCCGTAAAAAAAATATTTTTTGG
>JAODAL010032961.1:0-42500 GCA_025379985.1 Phyllomedusa bahiana | reverse complement strand
GAACAAAATAGCCTGAGATATACCGCTCGGATCAGAAGACTTTTAATGGGGGATGTAAAATATGTAATAAATGAGAGGTGAATTTCTCAAATTGATCTTATGTATATTAACAAAACAGGGTATTGGTGGTTTTATAATCCAGATGGTTATTGGACCAATTCTACTATATCATTAAGTCCTTTCGGATGTACCGTTTGAAGTCGGAACATCCAAAAGGTTTCCCTTCTTTGTAATAATTGGAATTTGTTCGTACTTACTGACGGTACACTGTCAATTGGGGTGATTTTTAATAATGAAAAATCCTGGTTGTGGACTTCTTTAAAGTGTCGGGCGACGCTTTGTTTTAAGTCCCCTTTTTTTACACTGGCCCTATGTCCGTTCAGCCTAACGTGCAACGGACAGGTAGTACGTCCTATGTATTGCTTTTGACATGGGCATTCTATCATATAAATCACGAATGAACTTTTGCAGGTAAGATGGTGTTTAAGTTCATAACTTTGTTTGGTAGTAGAAGATATAACTTGTTTTGATGTAGTTATATTCTTACAACATAAGCACTTAGATGTTCTACAGGGGAAACTGCCTAATTCTTGGATCGGTTCATTTGATATATCGGTTTTATGCTTCACTTGGCTCGGTGCAATTATGCTTTTAATATTCGGAGCTCTTCTGTAGACAACAATAGGATTTTTAGGAAGGATGGGACCTAAATGGGGATCTTTCAGTATAATGTCCCGATGTTTTTTAAGGATATTTTTAATTTGTAGATGAGATGAATTAAACTGTGTAATGAGGGAAAGTTTGGTTTGTGTATTCTCTGTCTTAGATGTTAGTTGTTGTTTGTCTTTGTATTGCAGACATTCTTTTTGTTTCAAACTCTGCGCTTTCGCTAGAGCATTATCCAGGAGTGTTTCAGGATATTTTTTCTCCAGAAATCTCTGTTTGAGGAACTGAGATTGTTTAACAAAATCTTCCTCTTTGGTACAGTTCCTACGAATTCGCTTGAACTGTCCGTAGGGTATATTAACCTTCCACGGTTTGTAATGAGCACTATAGAAGTGCACATAGCTATTGCTGTCCACTGATTTGAAGTGAGTGGTAGTGGTAAAACAACCTTGATTGACTGAAATTTCTAAATCCAAGAAATCTATTTGTTTAGGGTTAACTTGGGCTGTAAAGGTCATTCCCCATGTATTTTGATTTATAGAGGTAATGAAATGCTCAATCAAGTGAATTGGTCCAGACCAAATAAAGAACAGGTCATCGATAGGGCCAGTGTAAAAAAAGGGGACTTAAAACAAAGTGTCGCCCGACACTTTAAAGAAGTCCACAACCAGGATTTTTCATTATTAAAAATCACCCCAATTGATAGTGTACCGTCAGTAAGTGCGAACAGATTCCAATTATTACAAAGAAGGGAAACCTTTTGGATGTTCCGACTTCAAACGGTACATCCGAAAGGACTTAATGATAAGTCCTTTAATGATAACAACAATCAAAAGATAAACCAATAAATAAATAACTAAATAGGTGAACAGTGTGATAAACAAAAGATAAAAAAGTTCACCTCAATGATGATAATTCGTCCGGCGCTAAGATAAGTAGTGCCGGATGAAAATCTTTTGATTTTTGTTGTTCTTTTGGTAGCCTAATGTCCCCTGATGAACCCTTTTATCTTTAGAGGGGGAAACGCGTCGGGCTTATAGGTTCTGTTATGGATGGATTTTATATATAATTTTTGGTTTTCTATGTAGTGTAGGTATTTTCCAGGGATTAGTTTATAGGCGGAGCCGCCCTTTTTGGGGCGATGTCCACACAATTAGGCAGTTATATCTAGGGTAAGTATAGGTTAAATTCCCTTACAGGCACTGTATTTGTTCATTAGGTGCCTTTCTGCCGTGTCTTCAGTGAATCATCAAAACTGTAAGTTTCTCTTTTCTTTTCCCTGGAGTTATTTGTGTGTTATTCTTGGGGATATTATCTTTTAATATATATTTAATAAATGTTATGTTTATTGGGTAATTTTCTTATGCAGTGATATATGTTGTTGGACACCCAGTAATGATTATAGTTTTCTTGCAGTGATTTGTAGAAAAGGAGAAGTTGAGCACAAGAGGGTATATGCCAGTGACGGTGGAATGGATGCTAGCATATCTACGAACTTAGGTGCCTTTCTGCCGTGTCTTCAGTGAATCATCAAACTTTAAGTCTTCTTCTTTTTCTTTCCCTGGAGCTATTTGTGTGTTTTTCTTGGGGATATTATCTTTTAATATATATTTAATAAATGTTATGTTTATTGGGTAATTTTCTTATGCAGTGATATATGTTGTTGGACACCCAGTAATGATTATAGTTTTCTTGCAGTGATTTGTAGAAGAGGAGAAGTTGAGCACAAGAGGGTATATGCCAGTGACGGTGGAATGGATGCTAGCACATCTACGAACTTACCCAGATAGGAGGGTGGCTGCCTTCTCAGAAGCATGTTTTAGCTATGGTTTTAGGATTCTGTTGACTTCACTTGCACCAGTTAGTGACTTTTGTAATTTGTCTTTAGTTTTAGCTAGGCTGGATAGAAAATGATGGCATATTGCTAGGATATGTCATCATTTTCTGATACATGCCAGTCCCACCTCTGAGACTCACATCTGTCTCGTGAATGGACCCCAGAAAGTCATAGTGCAGACTGGAGAGCTAGCAGCACTTGTGCAGTTACTCTCCATTCTGTTCTATCAGAGTTCCAAGTACAGCCGAGCGGTAGAGGCGTAGCTCAAATCTTCAGGGCCCTAGTGCAAAATTGATTAAAGGGCCCCCACATACCATGTGCCATTTATTAATACTGGCATCTTCCTATAAGCCAAAGGAGTCTTTGGGCCCCATTAGGCTTCAGGGCCCGGTAGCGACTGCTACCCCGGTACCACCTATAGCTACGCCTCTGTTGAACAGTGTGTTCGCCTCTGTGTGGAACTCCCATAAAAAAGAATGGACGGCCATTATCAAGCACGATCGACACTCCAATCTGCGCTGTGACTTTCGGGGGTCTATTCTGGAGATAGAAAATTATAGCTATATGCCATCAGTTTCTATCACAGTAAAACCCCTTAAAGATTAAATTGGATTTGGGGCATATAGTGGACCTCTCTGCATGATCCCCTGCTGGTTTTGGTTCCCAAAAAAGAGTTCAACAAATTGTGGTCAATACATCATTTGTCATATCCCACAAGAGTGTCAGTTATTGATAGGATTGACCCAAAATTGGGCAAGATGTGAAAATATAACGCCAGGCACATTGTTGTCTAAGACCAACATATAGGCAGTGTTCCATCTCTTACCAGTACATCTTAAGAGCCATTATAGGTTGGGTTGTTTTTGAGAAGGTCAAAATTTTGTGGATCACTACATGCTTATTAGTTGCTTGATTTCTTGTGGCTACTTGGAGACCTATAGCACCTTTTTACAAAGGGTAGTGAAGCTGGAGGCCCAGATCCCAGTGGCAAATTTCAGTTTTTTACAAAGACCATAGATTGGTTTGCTACTAGTTTTTGCATCCCATTAGCCCTGGATAAACAGGGGGGCACCAAAAATTTGGGGTTTACTTTTTGGGGGAAAATGAATGACATAGAGGATATGGAATGGTGGTTTCTGGGAGATAAGGACAAGGAATCGGGGTGCAGAGTACACAAGGCAAATCAAGGAATGAAAATTACACTCTGGGAATTATAGTATTTGTTGGGCAGGCTTAACTGTGGCTGCCAAACCATCCTTTTTGGGCTGGCCTTTTGTAGATAGCTGGCAATGGTTATACCAATAACTATTTCATGCAGGTTTTTAAGGGGGGAAAAAATGGTTTGATTTTAGGGGGCGACGGGAAGGAGGATAAAAACAAAAGACCCCATCTGATGTATTGTAGTAGTTATAGGTCACTCACCTTGAGCTGTTGTGCTGAAGAGACACAGCATTTGAATTAGCATATACAATAGGTCCAGCAACTCTTTTGGTATACAGTCACTCTCCGCCATTGATCAGCTGAGTCATAAGCTGAAAAAAGGATAATGAGCAGTAGTCCATGTAAACAAATAATATTTTTATTAATGGACAAAGTACACTAAACAATGTTTTGTGAGGAGAATGCTTTACTTTATTAGGGCCATACTAACACAATGCATGGCCAAGTTGACATAAGAGCGCCAAAGAACGCAGCATGGTAACGCTGAGAGCACAATGGAAACAGCATGCCATTGTATACAAAACGATATATATATTTGGAAATATTTATATACAGTAACATGTTGATACAAGCTGTCAGTGTACAGCTTGTATGAAAGTGTATATTTTGTGTGCCTAAAAAATAACTCGACATCAGCCTAAAATGTGGGTCGCAAAGTCCGCTGATTTTTATTCCGCCAGCCACGGTCGCGCAAACCCCGCTCCTCCTTATCCCCCCGTCAAAAAAGGTCCGGACCTCTCAACCCTGGCCTTCTTTGACAACCTCTGATTCCCCCAGGATGTCTATCCCCTTGCCAAAACGCAAATAGACCCAAAAACCTTGGGGTTTACCACTTCCAAAGTCTAGTTCACATGCAGCGAATGCATGAGTTGAAATGGAGCAACATTTGGGGCCAAAAAAAGGCCAGAAAAACGCGGGCCTCCAACCACTGTCAAAAACCCCCCTCTGTCTCCGCCCCTCCGCCACCACCAACGTTCCTCAGCTGCCATTTTCTCTCAGAGTCAGATCAGGGGGATAGCCTCCCTTCAGCTCCACCGTCGCCGAGTACCACCCGCCCCACCAAAGACCCACCTACCCCTTCTCCTTCGCCAGTTTGACGACTGCACGCCGTACAGCCCATCAGCGCCACCTTCTGTTTCCCGGGTTTGGGGGGGGAAAAAACACTTTACCCAAACCATCCCAAAGCCAAAAGCCTGATGTCGGCATTGCCAGCTTTTGGCCTTTGGGAAATGTTCTTTCTGTTGGGGGGACACAGAGGGGTTCCGCCCGTCATGGCCCTTGGGCTGCCCCCAATCCAGATCCCGAGCAGGCATTTTTTTGCCAGAAAAGCCATCCTGCCCTTTTCCCAGCCCGGCTCAAAAATTTTTAAACCCCGGGTTGCTGCACTGTGGCCGGAAAAAGGGGTATCGACCACCGACACATGGACAGTAGCACCCCAAGGGCACTTATCTCTGGACAGTCACGGGGTGAGGGGGTGGATGCCCTGGGGTAAAGGTGGCTCTCAGACTCGGCGCACGCTCTTCAAAACCGCGGGAAGGGCAGGGTTTTTCCCAAGGTCCAATGGGGGCCCCGTGCCCAAAAACCCGGCGGTTTTTAAATTAATCTGTCTTGGAGCCCGTCCACACACAGGTCAGGGTGTGGAGGGCTCTCCGCAACAAACCCCGAGGCGGCTGGGTCCCATAACCCTTGTGCCAGGCCAGGGGGTGTGCGATAAACGGGCAAAATCTGCGGGCCCGCCCTTAAAATCGGTAGGCTGGAGCAATCCCTTGCCGGGCACATGTATGAACCTTGTCGTCCAAAAATTTTTCTAAAGAGGCCCCGGGGTCTGGACTGCCTGCTGAAAGGTCAAGTTAAGTTCGCACTTCCGCCGTTCGCAACCCTGTTCGCCCCCCGGGGTGCGTTGCCAGGTCAGCTGGGCCTCCCCGTCAACTTTCATTGTTGACTGGCAACACGTGGAATTCCCCCCTCCACATGCTCCACGATTGTGGCAGCAGGGGAATGCTTAGCATACAAATGACAATGGCCGATTTTAGTTCTGGAACGATCGTTGGACACTTGAAACAACAGGTCCCGCCAGCGAGGGAGAGGAGACGGACACAGATGGGGGGACAGGGAGTTCTTTCCTCCGTCAAATCCACAAGGCCCGACATTTTCACAATTTCATGGGTCTTCATTGGGCAGGGGTTCGGGGTCCAGAGCAGTGCAAGGTGGCGCATCAGTCTCGGGGTGCATTCATCTCGGGGCAATCAGGGCGTGTTGAAGCTGTCCCGGGAGGCAGTGGAGGAGGAGGAGGAATTCCTGAAAACCATGTTACCAACGTCCCCCCTTGGAAAGAGGTTGGGGCGCAAATTTTGAGGCGGAGGAGGAAGATGAGGAAGATCATTTTTGCTATGCCCCTCGCCCCAGGGGCTTGGAAATAAAGGCCCACTTCACATGAGTGTTTGGGATGCTCCTTTTCCCCCAAAACATGATCCTCGCATTAAGGCCATCAAAATAAACAACAGTTTTGGGGCACCCCCCCCGGACCCCCGGTACAAAACAAAATCAACTTTCCTTCCACCCACCCAAATAGAGATAAAATGCGGAAAAAGGGGCCTGTGATTGATCAAATGGAGACATCTGTTGCGTCTGCTTCACGTTCCCCAAATGTCACGGGGAACAACATCAGCGACGGCACAGTGAGGCCAAGTAGGGTAGCGGCAGCACAGGGAAAAGGTGGGAGAAGCCTAAGGGTGACCTTGGGAATCTTTGTTTACCCCCTCACCAAAGCATGCAATGCAGGGGGCACACATCCCAAAACACAGGATCAGCTTAAGATCATGGTGCACGGATACTGCGTCTCAACACCGATGTTTTTGTATGTGTTCCGGACCAATAGACTTCTGGGTATCCAAAAAAGGATGAAAGGCCCGGGGGGTGGGTCGTCCCCAAGAGGTTGCCCGCCCAGCACAGCGCAATCTGGCGGACCCTTCAGCACAAATGGGGGAGTCATTTCAGAAAACCCTCCGGCTTTCCCCAGATAATGTGGATCGTTGACTTTCATCAAGATGAATCAGGGATGGATCCTGTATTTTGGCTCTAATTGCCGAGGTCACGATTGTCCGCTACTTTACATTCCTTTTCAAAAAAGAAATGGGTTTTTTAAATTTTTTTTTAAAAAGATAATTTCTTTATGCAATTTTTATTCTCTTTTTAAACAGTTCTTTGCTGGTTTTTGCTTCGAGGAGAGAAAAAACCAAGGTTTTGAAAAGTTTATTTTATTTATTAAGAAGTTTTTTGCATTGTCAATGGGTTTTTAGGCATTTTGCTGTGGATACACTATAATTATTCCTTTGGAACAGAAAAAGTGGTTCAAGTGGCATTTTCCCTCACAATTTTTTAACAGTGGGTGGGAAATCATTTTTTAATTTTTTGGGGCATCTGCCTTTAAATCAGCAATACACGGTCCTATTATAAAAAAAGTTGTTTCTAACAGACATTTGTTTTTCAACAATTTTCTAAAGTGGCTCAAGGGTCATCTTTGAATTTTTGGGGGCATTTGCTTTGAAATCGCATACACAGGTCCTATTTTAAAAAAAAAAAGTTGTTTCTAAAAGACATTTTTTTTTCACAATTGTCCAAAAATGGTCAAGGGGCATGCTTTGAATTTTTGGGCATTTTTTCTTTGAAATGCGCATACTACAGGTCCTATTTTAAAAAAAAGTTGTTCTAACAACATTTTTTCTTTACAATTGTCCAAATGGGCCAAGGGGCATGCTTGAATTTTTGGGGGCATTTTCTTTTAAATGCCCCCTATACGAGGTCCTATATAAAAAAAATGTTTTTTCTAACAGACATTTGTTTCCCCAATTTTTCAAGGTGGGGTCAAGGGTGGGTTGCTGTCAAAACAAAAAATATTTGGGGCACTGTTAATGGGCACATATTGCAAAAAGACTTTTTTTTGCAAGATCTTTAACATACACAATCCCGTATTGAGACAACCCTTTTGATAAAATTAAAAAAAGAGAAACATGACATGGTGGGATTCCATCTATTTTAAAATGTTTTTCTAGAATTAAACTACTAAAAACTTGAGTCAAAATAGCGGGAAAAAAATTCCTCTGAAAATTGTAAAGGGAGGTACAGGAAAACTTACCAATGTAGGGAAATTTAGAGGACATGGGGTATGGAGCACGACAGGAACAAAGTACAGGAGAAATTTCCCCTTTGGATTTGATAAAATAGAAAAAGAATGCCAAGAAAAAAGGCACCGGGGGGAACAGGAGCTTAAACCCCCATATTTCCAAGTGAACTCAATTGGGCCCCCATCAACGGAGGGGAACGCTACCCCGGTCTTGACTGTGTCTGAGGAAAGGTGGGGTTTTCAATTCTGTTCCCCCACTCGCTTCAGCACGACAGTTTTTGTTTCTTTTCTCAGGGCATTTTTTAACCCCGGTTAATAGAGACGGACCCAGCCTGGGCTCTCACCGCCCCCCACTGTAACTCCGGCCCCGGGGCTGCTGTGGACAGGACAGGTATAGTCAAAGTCCGTTTTAACTAAAATGGTGGTTGAAAGACTCCTTTTTTCCGCACTTTTTTATCTGGGGTCAGACAGGGGGGGTTTAATGGTCATATGGCCCCGGACAGGGACGTATTGTCCAGTTCAAATAAATGGGGGTTAAAAGACTCCTTTTTTCCCGGACTTTTTTAAAACCCGGGGGGCCAAAAAGGTTTTTGGGCATGCTCGGTCCAGGAAGGTATAGTCAATGTCCCGTTCAACTAAATGGTGGTTGAAAGATTTCCCTTTTTTTGGGACTTTTAATCTGGGGGGGTGACAGGTTTTAAAGGTAAACTGTGGCCCGGAAGGGCAGATATGTTCCCCGTTCAAATAAAATGGGGGTTTAAAAACTCCTTTTTCCCCGGGACTTTTTAATCCGGGGGGCGACAGGTTTAATGGGCCCTGCTGCGGTCCAGGACAGGGATATCAATGTCCAGTTCAACTAAAATGGTGGTTGAAAGATCCTTTTTAGGCACTTTTTAATCTGGGGGCATGCAGGTTTGGGGCTCGCGTGGGGCCCCGGGCAGGGGTAGTCAAGTCCAGTAAAAATAAAATGGGTTGAAGACTCTTTTTTTCCGGCCCCTTTAAATGTGGGGGGGCATGCAGGGTTTGGGGGGCCATGCTGCTTCCAGGACAGGGTACAATGTCCCGTTCAAATAAAATGATGGTTCAAATAAAATGCCTTTTGGACTTTTTAATTTTTGGGGGAGCAGGTTTAAGGGTCATGCTGTGGTACAAGACAGGGATAGTGAATGGTGTGACTTTTTTTCTGTGGCTTTTATAGCCTAATTGTTGTGCCTAAGATGTAGCAGGTATCCATTTGACTGTTGTGGCTGTTAAATCCAGCTTCTCCAGCCCTGTTTGGGTGTAAGAATGAAGGTGTTGTTACTCTCCCATAGACTTTAATGGTCATCGCTTATAATCGACTGCTCACTATCGAAAAACCTTATCGATGGTGGCCGACTATCGACTATCGCCCGATGTCGATAGCCAACGTAATCGCTCAACACTAGTCATTATGGCCAAATAATTAAATTTTAGTTTCGTCAGACCAAAAGAAATGGCTCCAAAAACATATATCTTTGTTCATGTGTGCATTTACAAACATTAATCTGGCTTTTATATGTTTCTTTTGAAGTAATTCTAGCAAATAGAATCCACTGCACACCAAAAGAGTTTTGCTTAGGGATATACAGTTTTATTATTACATTGGGTTAGGGTCATCTACACCATTCTCATTGTTGCAAAAAAGACATGCTCAGTAAATGTTTCACATTAAGATGAGTATAATGAAACCAGATGTTTTAACTATACTAACGACATTTCGGCTGTTTATCAAGTAATATTTGAAAAAGTAAAAGATATGAGTACCGAGTATAAAATAGGTGAAATACATAGCTGGTGATGAGAACGATGGAGGCACAAACAAGCTAAGGAAATATAGTATGAGAATAAGAATGAGCTAATCAGGAGAATAGGAAAAGTGTGTTGAAAAAGTGGGAAAACAGGGAAGGAAAGCAGGAAGGGAGGAATGGAAAGGAAAGAAAAAGGGGGAAGGAGGGGGAAAGGAGACAAAAATATAATCTTACCTATAGTAGAAGATACAGTGCTAAGACGTGATATATAAGATAGCTAGGATAATGCTGAAGAAAAGAATAATATAGATAAGTATGTGGAACCAGACCAAAAGGAGTACTGATATATGGAGGTGGGCCAAATCTTACCTATAGCAGGCTGAAATAGCAGAGTAGAGGTACAAATGTAGATGCAGGGTAGGGTAGCAACAATGTTGAATGGGCTAAAGACATGTAAGATATAAAAATATATGTCAAATATAGGATAAAAAGAGACAAAGGGTTAAAGTAGGGGTAAGTATAACTACCAAGAGCCCATATGGAGCCAGCATAGAAAATGTATTAGGCGTCTAAGTGACAATAAAACACAAAATGGCAGTCTAAGTATTAGTGACACGAAGACAGTTGTAATTCAGTGGTAAGAAGGAAGAAAAGGAATAAAGTAGTTACAAGTGATTGGGGGAATAGGACAAGACGTCCGGAGATCACGGAGAGGCGACGGTGATGCCCGCCACACGGCGCGCCTTGAAATGGCGCCCATGCAAGCACGGGATCAGCCTCAGCTGCGCAGAGAGGGGAAAAGCATGAAGTGAGGGCAGAGAGAACTAGACACAACTGCGTGTGCGCCAGTTAAGGCGCACGTGCGGAGCAGTCAAAGGAGTAAATAGCAAGAGGAGGGTTAGAAGCAGCGCAGGAGAATGCAGCACATATAAGGGAATAAGATGAAGAAGAACAGACGCCTAAGTGAAGGGATAGAGTACTGGGAGAGAAATAAAGAAAATATGGGATGGGAATATATCGAACTAAGAGGTAGAGGGACAAAAGATAAATATAGAGAAACAAGATTAAGATCAGGAACGGGATATTACCTCAGCGAGCAGGGAGCTCATTGGATCTGTAAATAAACATT
Organism: Phyllomedusa bahiana; assembly: GCA_025379985.1. Taxonomy (NCBI): domain Eukaryota; kingdom Metazoa; phylum Chordata; class Amphibia; order Anura; family Hylidae; genus Phyllomedusa; species Phyllomedusa bahiana. The sequence continues at coordinate 31,755 of JAODAL010032961.1, read as the reverse complement.
AGAACATATAAATGTGTATGCATATCATACATGGAACAAAATTACATAGGCAGTGTGGTCACATAAAAGGTACAAAATATAAATGTCAAAAAAAGGGGGGACCATGTGTAAAATAACGGTGTATGCATGTCAAATATACAAAAGATCAAAGACGTGTATCATATTCACGATGTATCCAAAGAGTGTATCCACAAACGTTCTCTTTTTTAAAGGGTCACAACGCGATTACTCCCACGGTGTGGTAATGGAACTTGCTCAATGACCTGAAATCTCAATTGAGATGGTTGGTGATTAAATTTTACAAAGTGCGCCGGTATAGGTAATAACGTCTCTTTGCAACGAATAACGGATTTGTGCTTCGAAACACGATCCTTAACCGCCTGGGTAGTTTGTCCGACGTAAGCAAGTCCACAAGGGCATTTGAGAAGGTAAACCACAAAGTTGGAACGGCATGTGTAGAAACCTTTTATGGGTTATTGATGACCGGTATGAGGATGGGTGAAATAACTCCCTTTGGTAACGGAAGAACATTGTACGCATCCAAGACACGGGAAAGTCCCATGTCTTGGGGTGGAAAAAGTCATTTGACGTGTGGTAGGTCGTAGTGAACCAAAGTCTGACTAAGCGGTCCCGGAGATTCTTAGTCCTTTTGTGAAATTGAAGAGGAGGATTCCGGAATTCTTGTGTTTGTGGATAGGATCGTGTTAGCACTGTCCAGTGTTACCGGACTATTTGATGTACTTTAGGTATGAACGGATGATATTTCAAGACTAGCGGGATCTGTTGTAATGTAGTGTTGTTTCTGGTATAATTTTGTTGGTCAGTTGTGTCCGTGGCAATAGGAGGTGACGAGGTCTCCCTAAGAAGTCGTTTTGGGTAGCCCCGTGCCTCAAAGCGTGCAGTCATTTCATGTATTCTAATGTCACGGTTATCGGGATCTTGAACTATACGCTGTACTCGGTTAAATTCAGATCCGGGTAAAGACTTCTTGGTGTTGGGTGCATGGTTGCTCTGGAAATGTAACAAACTGTTGCAATTGTTGGGTTTTTTGTAAAGATCAGAGCTAAGATTCTTTATTGAGTCTGAGGAGATGGTAGTAGCCAGGAAATTAATGTTATCTGTGCTATGGTGTATAGTGAACTGTAGGTCGGGGAGGACTGAATTGATATGAGAATGGAAATCTAGTAGATATACAAGTGATCTTGTACAAATACAGAAAATGTCATCTATAAAACGGAGCCAAAGTTTGGAGTATGACTGAAAGAGGGGGTGAAATTTGCCATAAATATATTGGCATAGGGTGGTGCCACACTACTGCCCATGGCGGTCCCTTTGCATTGCAAATAGAATTGGTCACCGAACAAAAAGAAGTTGTTCCAGAGAATAAGGGGTCAGTATGTCCAAGCAAAAGTTTTTGGTTTGTGGTTGAAAGTTATGTTGGTCAAGGAACTTATCCACAGCTGCAATCCCAAGGTCATGAGCTATGGAAGTGTATAGGCTTGTAACCAAAAGTTACCAAAAAATGAGGCTTAGGGACGGGTGAAATAGATCTGATTTTAGTAAGAAAGTCACTTGTGTCTAGAAGAAAGGATGGTGTTGTATGCACCAGAGGTGTTAAGATTTTTTCAAGAAAGATGGAGAGAGGTGATAGAATAGAATCAGTGGATGCTACGATAGGTGGGCCTGGGGGTTTAATGGAATCTTTGTGGATTTTGGGTAAAATGTAAAACACTGGTGTGATTGGGTGATGGTTAATTAAGAACTCGGGCGTATGTGTCTCGATAATATTAGATGTTATGTATTGTTGGACCATGTCTTTAATCAAAGTGCTGATAGTACTAGTAGGGTTTTTATCCAAAGGTCGATAGGTTTCCCTATCTGACAACTGCTGTGTGATTTCTTCCAAATTCATATTTTTATCCATCACGATGATGGCCCCGCCCTTGTCGGCTGGTTTAATAATGATGTCAGGTGACTTGCAAAGGTTGTTGAGTGCCTGATGTTCTGCGGCTAAAAGATTTGAATCGTATTTATATTGGCCCTGTGTGATTTGTGTCGTGAGGGATGTTAAATCACGTTGGACTAAATGAATGAATGGTAGTGGGATGGTGGTTTGTCATTGGAATTAATCTTCAAGTTGAGATTGGAAAAAGAAAAAACAGAGGTAGATTCTGGTGTAGTTGGTGAAGAGGTATGTCAGAAATGGAGTTGAAATGGACTTTAAGTCTAATGGTACAAAAAAACTGTTGTAAATCTTCTTCAAGTGTGAAGGTATCGAAAGATGATGTTCGGACAAAAAGAGAGGCCTTTACTGAGTAATGACATTTCTGTTGGTGTGAGAATGCGTGATGAAATAATGAAAACTAATTGTGACTCACCTGTGACCGTGTGAGTACACGAGGTGGTGGTCCTCCTTCTCCTCCCCCTACGTATGGGTCGTTTGTCAAGCTGCCTCTGGGTTGTCGTTCACGTCCTCTCCCTAAAAAAGGTTGTCTGAATGAAGATATGGATAAATTACTATCTGAACCAGAGGAGATGTTGTATCTAGTGGAGCAATTATAGGAGGGACGGGAATATGCCGTTGTGTGGTCCTGCCACTTGTAGATCGTATCGTTCAAATAGTCCTCAGTATCCATTATGAATTAACTTAGTTTCCTCTGTTCGTTGGCTGTCTTGAATTCAAGGATAGTCTGGTCAATCTTGTCTCTGAGTTTGGTCCACTCTTCTGTCGATATTGAAGAACTGAGTTATTGCTCTATGGTTTCAATTTTTTTTAGAAGATTCTGCAAGTTTGATTTTCAGAGTTTCTATAGTCGACAGTATTAAGTCAAAGAACATTTATTGAGTATGTTTTTAAATTTCGTACAATACTCTGGATCATCAGAGAAAATAGTGGGTCTTAAATGGCTGTATTTTTTGCGACAATGAGAATGGTGTAGATTACCCTAACCCAATGTAATAATAAAACTGTATGGGCGACATGTATGAACGGACTTTTCGCCTGTTTTTTGGAGTAACCCGAATCCTCCTGTCGGACGCAGGGATGCCGTGTTAGGAGCAGCGTTCGCCACTTTCAGCTGCGCCCCGCATGAAGGTGCGGGCAATGGGCACGGTGTGGGCGCGTGGTAGGCGTTCCGGGGCGGGACGCGGCGCGCACGAACCCTCCGAGGCATGTACGCTCGCGAGTCGGCAAAGTCTGGCGCATAGCAGCGCTCAGCAGCTCCGACAGTCAGACCTAGTTTATTTTGGTCTAAATGCTCCGGCGGAGGCGAAGTGAAGCAAGAACGGAACATGAGAGGAAGCATCCAGAAGATCGCAACAGAAATCTCGGCTCTCAGCTCCGTGCAGCATGGAGTATGATTCCAAAAAAATCGCCTTTATAAAGGCGGAAAACATGCTCAGAAAAGAGCTCAAACCTCAAAAAAAATAAAATAAAAAAAAAAACACTTTCCAAAAATCTAGAACGGCGCAATATCAAGAATTAGGATATTGGAAATTGCCGGGAAATACAGTAATGCAAATTCTGAAAGCTATTCTCATTGGTCGGCAGAAACCGGCCAATCAGAATAGGAGCGACAATGAACCATTAAAACCTATTGAGAACTATTGACCAATCAGAATCAAAGGTGGGACAGTTCAAAATACAGTAAAAATGCAGAAAAGAGCTGATTGGCTGAGCTAGCAGGGGCTTGGCTATCTCGGCCAATCAGAATAGGAGCAACAAAGACCCATTATATCCTATGGAGAAGTTTTGACCAATCAAAATCAGAGGCGGGACAGTTCAAAAGACAGTAAAAATGCAGAAAAGAGCTGATTGGCTGAGCTAGCGGTGGCTTGGCTATCCCAACCAATCAGAGTGCGAGCTACTTCTTCCATTGTAGTCTATGGAGAGACCGGCGCAATGCAATCTCGGCGCTCAGCGCCGTGCGGCATGGAGTATGAATAAAAAAATCATTTTTATTAAGTGTAAATCATTATCAGATAAAGCACTGAAACCTTTTATAAAATTAAATCAGTTAAATCGCTAACAACGCATTTGTCGCCGAGACCGGCGCTACATAGGGAATTGCTCTAGGGAGAATTGCCGGGAAATACAGTAATTCAAATTGTTTAAGCTCTTCTGATTGGTCGGCATAAACCAGCCAATCAGAATAGGAGCGACAGTGGTCCTTTCTAACCTATGGAGGAGTATTGACCAATCAGAATAGGAGCGACAGGGACGCATTCTAACCTATGGAGAAATATTGACCAATCATATTCAAAGGCGGGACAGTTCAAAATACAGTAAAAAGGCAGAAACGAGCTGATTGGTTGAAGCGGCGGGGGCTCGTCCAGCTTAGCCAATCAGAGCGCGAGCTACTTTCTCATAGAGTTCTATGGGGAAAAGAAATTCAGAGCGAGCTCTGTGATTGGCTAAGTTAAAAGAGGTGCGGTTATTTGGACCAATGGGAGAGCGAGCGACGCTCCTATGGGTTTTCTAATGCAATCTGAAATAAAACTGTACATGGCCGAAATCAAATGATAAGACTACAGAAGTTGTCCCGATGTGTATATAAAATGAATAATAATATGGGGGTAAAGAAAAAAAATATTAAATCAATAAAATCCTGTTTATTTCTTTATTTTCGTTACACCAATACTATTGATCCTTGGCTAACGAAAATAAAGAAATAAACCTGATTTTATTGAATTAATATTTTTTTTTATGAGCGCGCCCCAATGTGGCGAGATTCATACATGTCGCCCTATATCCCTAAGCAAAACTCTTTTGGTGTGCAATGGATTCTATTTACTAGAAATACTTGACCTGCTGGTCTTTTCCACTCTTACACCCGTCTTATATTCATTAAACCCAGGTGTGCCCTACCATTTACCTAATTTTTTCTTTTGAAGTAATGGCTTCTTCCTGGCAGAGTGGCCTTTCAGTCCCTGTTGAAACAGTACTCGTTTCACTGTGGATAATGACACAAAATCTTATCTGCTTTCGCCAGCATCTTCACAGGGTCTTTTGCTTTTGTTCTTGGGTTTATATGCACATGTCGGACCAAAGCAAGTTCATCTATGAAACACAGAACCCGTCTCCTTCCTGAGCGGCATGATGGCTGGACATTCCCATCTTGTTTGTAATTGCGTATAATTGTTTGTACAGATGAACGTGGCACCTTCAGATTTGTGGAAATTGCACCTAAGAATGAACCTGACTTGTGCAAGTCCACAATTATCTTCCTGATATCTTGGCTGATTTCTTTAGAGTTTCCCATGATGTTACACACAGAAGCAATGTGTTTCTGGGGTGCATAAAAAAAATAAATCCACAGATATGTCTCTAATTAACTCAGATGTTGTCAATAAACCGTCAGAAGCTTCCAAAGACATTACATCATCATATAGGCTGTCCCAAATTGTTTAAAGGCACAGTAATCCTAGTGTATTTAATTTTTTTACTTTGCAAAAAGTAATAAAAATGCCTTAAAAATTCTCTCTCTCTCTCTCATTATTCTGGCATCTGGCAAATATAAATAATTTTGGTAATCTTAATTGACATAAAATATATCAATACCTCTTTCTATATCTGTTTTATAGATATAGATATATTTTAGGCTAATTAAGATTACCAAAATTATTTATATTTGCCAGATGCCAGAATAACGAGAGACAATATTTATATTTGCCAGATGCCAGAATAACGAGGAGACAATATATATATATATATTTATACATATATATATATATATACTGTATATATATATATGATATATATAATATATTATATATATATATATATTATATATATATATTTATATATAATTATATTGTGGCAGAGCAACCTCAGTAGGTCGCATGTTTCTGTCACTAGGTAGAGTAAAGCAGAATACCTGCAAGCAACATGTCACCAAGGTCACCTGGTCTTGGTGGGGTAGGAGCCATTCATGTATGTTGTCAGCCACTGTAAGTGGTTGGCATCTATGTATAGTTAGTATGGTTCTTTCAGCCAATTAGGGATGGCTCTTACTGGGAGTAGGCAAAGTGTTGGATGGGTGCTAACTCCCCATGTTCCAGGACAGGCTTTTGGCAGGTCTGGAGACCTATTAAATTCCTTCTACTCCAGGTGACATACTGTGATATATACTGTGACATACTGAAGCAGAGCATGATTCCCTCCCTCCGGAAACTAGGCCACAAAGCAGTGTTCCAAGATGATAACAAGCCCAAACACACCTCTAAGAAACCACTGCCTTGCTAAAGAAATTGAGGGTAAAGGTGCTGGACTTGCCAAGCATGTGTCACGGACGCCCCTGCGACCACTGTCCCGGGTCGCAGGCACGTCCGTGCTCCTGCTTTCAGCGGAGCCCCGTCCCGCACGTCGGGTTCGGGGTCCGCTCACATCCCTGCTCCTGCCGGCGTTCACTTACCTGGCCACGCTCCTGCTCAGCCTGTCTCCGGCTCCCGGCGCGTGGCTCTGCCCCTAGAGCGCGCGAGCGCCGGCTGTTTGGAATTTAAAGGGGCAGGGTCATTTCCGGGCACTGCTCCTATTTAAGTCCGGCCTCTTCCTGGCGGCCTTCGCCGGATACTTGGTGTATGTTCCATTGGAGAAAGCTTCCCAGAGTGTTCGTGTCTTGCCGTACCGTGTACCGAACCTCCAGCTTACGTTTACCGACCACGAACCTTGCCGCCTGCCCTGACCCCTGCCTGTCTACGTTCACGAGCCACAGCCGCCTGGCCTGACCTCCTGCCTGTCTACGTTCACGAGCCACAGCCTCCTGCCCTGACCGTCTGCCTGTCCCCGACTACGAGCCTGCCCACCGATCCTGTACCTTGCCTTGGCCGCCACCGCAGGCAAGCCCCGCCAGTGGTAGTGACCTGGTGGACTCCCGACGCAGCAAGACCATCCCGCTTTGCGGCGGGCTCTGGTGAATACCGGGCCCCACTTAGATTCCACTCCCTGGTGTGGGCTTACGCCATCACCTGCGGTGGTCCAGAGGATCCACCTACAGACCGTTACAGCATGTCTCTAGACCTAAATCCTATTGAGCATCTGTGGGGTATCCCCAAACAGTAGGTGAGGGAGCACAAGGTCTCTAACATCCACCAGCTCCGTGATGTTGTCTTGAAGGAGTAGAAGAGGATTTTAGTGGCAACCTGTGAAGCTCTATTAAACTCTAAGCCCGAGAGAGTTTAGGCAGTGCTGAAAGACTATGGTGGCCACATAAAATATTGACACTTTGGGCACAATTTGTCCATTTTCATTTAGGGGTGTACTCATGTTTGTTGCCAGCAGTTTAGACATTGATGGCTACATGTTGAACTATTTTGAGTGAACACCAAATTTACTCTGTTATAAAGGCTGTTCAATGACTACTATGCATTGTATCAAAGTGTTATATATTCAATGTTGTTCCATGAAAAGCTATAATACAATACTTACAAAAATGTGAGAAGTGTACTCAATTTTGTGAGCAACGGTATGCATTTAGCAAAGGTATTCCTAAAAGGCACTGCTTTAGGATACCGGGTAGCATAACCTACCACCACATAATATTGATGACCATAGGCTGTCATCCACCGGGGTCTCATCAAGTCCATGGCTATTTGTTGGAACAGGATTTCTATTATAGGTGGTGGTACTAAGGGAGGTAAATTGGCAGACTAGGCAACTCAGCTAGTAAAACCTTTGTAACACCCTCTCCTTGGTTTTTTCAGCCCCTAGGTGATCACCCAACACATGTGAATCTAAGACCATGTGACAATAGGGCCTCAGTACAATAATTGCTCCACCACCTCCTCCCTCACTTTGTTCAGCCGATACAGCAAATTGTTATTCACAGCAAAATAAGGAAGCAGATAAGGAATAAGGAAGTCTTAGTTCTTGTGGAATACCATGTAACATTGTTAACTGATCAATGGTGCCTTTTAAGGTCAAATCCCAGAGCTAGGCAGTCCCACAAATTTCCCGGGAGACCTCCAGATCAGGGAAAATAACTTCAGAGTATACTTCCTCTTCCTCATCCTCAGCCAGTACAGAAAAAGCAATTTCATTTCCACTGACATATGAGCTTATAACATCTAGAACCATTACTGCATTCCGGTTTATCATGCACAATTGCTTTGGCAGATAAGTCCCAGAAAAGAGGGAGATTCTGACGAACAGTTTTGTCATGCAATTAAGTCCGTTACAATTCCCACCTTATGGGACACAATACCACAGTCTGTAGAGAGGTTAACCTGAACCATGGGATACACCTTGGTATTTCAATGAATACACATAATCCCCACCTGTTTCTCGGGTACCAGCTCATAGACCAGTATAGCAGTCACCAGGGTGATTAGGCTCCCTGTGTCCAGGAATCCAATTACTTTGACTCCGTTCACAGTCACACAGCAAGTCTGCTGTGCCTCGCCAGGATGAGGAATAGGACTGCAGGCTGGGTAGACCAATAAGGAGAAGCGTTGCCCTATGCAGTTGTAGGACAACAGGTGACTAAATGGCCAGGTCAGTATCATCTCCAGCAGATTACGGCAAGGGCTTTACTCTTTGTCACTGATGCTGGCCCTTTCTGGGTCTTTGGATTCCACCCAATGGAAGATTTGGGCAACCTCCTTTAAGCCCAAGTTCAACTTTGGATACCCCAGTAGGGTGACCTCAGGCTCTGTTGACTGCCCAGGGAGTTCTCTGCAAGGCTCACACGGTTGTCTGTATTCTGGAGCTTTCCTTGGGCAACCCAGCATTGGACAGATTCAGGAGTTGAGTAGACAAACCAATCCATTACTACTCTTTCCACCATCTGGGCAGGAGTGCAGGTGTCATGCTGTAGCCATTTTTGGACCAGGTGGAACAGGCTGAAAATTTAGGACCTGGGAGGCTTGTCCCTGCTATACACCCAGCAGTGCACCTTTTGTATCCCAACTGGCAATGTGGCCCCCAGACTGGCCAGTATTTTTGCCGTAATTTGTCCTACTCCCTGGCATCTTACAGAGACAAGTTGTAATTGGCTTTTTGAGGCTCACCAGTTAGATAGGGGACAACGACCTCTTCCCACTGTTCTAAGGGCAATTTTTTTCCTGTCTGCCACTCTCTCAAAAATAGACAGAAATGCTTAAACATCATTTTCTGGGATCATCTTTTGTAATGCCTCTTTCACAGTACTCCTTTTCCTGGCACTGTCAATTGGGCTTGTGGGAGGTGCAGGGTCCCTGCTTCTGATGGTTTCTGTCAGGAGAGAAATCTGTTGAATCAGGAGCTTGTTTGTGTCCTGTTGTGCCTGATCACTATATTTACTATTTTGCCATAGGCAAACTTAAACTCTATCAGTTCTCTATCTGTTAAACACTAAAACGTAACTTTTATTATGTATAACTCTTAACCTCTATACACACTATTTAAAAACCTGATCTCTCACCTCATCATTTAACCCTTTTTGCTTCTGAAAGAGGGAATAACTCCCTTTCTATTATCAAGTCTGGTGGAGCACCACCTATTAACAGGAGAGCCTTATATCTATAGCAAATTACTGACTCCAGTAAGGGATCCCAAGCCTGCCACCTGGGCAGTCGTCCCCAATCTCATAGACACAGAACAAATAAGGCCCCTTGTGACACCCCTGCAGCAGGTGACACTTGTAGACAGAGGTGAGAATTCACAATTTAAGACGTCATATCTGACCTCGCCGACATGTTTCGCCAGCTAACCTGGCTTCATCAGGGCTTAGAGGTCCGATCACATGTGGTCTGAGCTCACTTCCTTTTATATCGTGTTAGGTAAACACCCCATTCAGGTGCTCACCAATTAGCCATCAGAGAATCCACATAAAACCCACTCCCCCTTCCGCTCGCTCATAACATGTCCTGCTAAATCTACCACCATGCTCTCTTGAGCCAACAAACTTCAGACAAATTCACCATCTCCATAACGGGCTTGCGCCCCATCTTACCGTACTGCCCGCGCCAACGCACTGCACCAACAGATGGGCTTCCGTCTCACTTCTCTCATATTATTGCAACTGCGTGGCTTACCTAGAATGAACTAAGCAGAAAAGGTGTCACATAACACAGCACACTACCAACTTTATCAACTCCCATCAGCCCCTTTTCTTCAATGTCTAATATGCATAGTCATTGGGAATATAAATTCCATTGTACAATAGTCTATTGTCATATTATCTTCCCATAAAGCACTTCTCCTATATATCTTATATGCATATTCATTTTAATAGAGCTGCAGGCCCCATTAAATACATGTTCCACTGCATTGTATAGTATTGTCTCAAGACTATTTTCATAAACCACTTGTCTTTTACATGTAATATTCATACTCATTTTAATAATGCTGTAGGCTCTATGGCTAAACACAGTTTGACCTCACAACTTCCCCATTGAAGATTCTCTCTTACGGCTCACAGCTAGCCACCCAATTCACCACGTCACAATGGGAGCATGCAAAAATATGGGAGCGTGCAAAATACATCAGTATCTTCAACCGCTATTGCATCCAGTTGCATCCACTTCGCACTAAATCAGCGCTGCAAGCAGAAACGATAAATCTATACATAGATGAGTACATACATGAATAGGTACCAATCCACTCCCGGGCCGCAGCTCGCCACAACAATGCGGGTGCACATCCCTTGCAAAAGCAATACAGGACAAATACCGGCCGGTTTGTCCTGTGCTGTGTGAACGCGCCCTAAGACTGTCTAGTCTAACTTAGAACTGTCTAAAAGTTAGACACTATTGATAAATATCCCCCACTTTCTCCACAGTCCTTTCCTCAGAAGTAATAAATATAAAATTAAACAACCACACCAGGTCAACGGTAAAGTGTTCCCCCGGAACTTTTAGGGGCCGTTCACATGGCACCATGTAAATACTGGCCGGAAATTCCGACCAGTATTTGCACTGTTTTGGGGCGGTGCACACGGCCGCAGGGGTACGACTTTTCTCCGCTGTTTGCGGAGAAAAGCCCTCCCCCTTCACATTGAAATGTTCATATTCCGCCTGAAAACCGGGTGGAAGAATGAACATCCTCAATGTTTTTCGGACCGCCGGTGGTCTAAGAAACTGTCCGGCGGAAAATCCATGCAGTGGGGACCGCTGGACGGATTTTCCATTAAAGGGGTTTTGCCACCATGTAATGTTGACGTGGGAACCTCCAAAATGGGTATTTAATCACTTTTCTAAATATATGTCACTAACAAAAGTGAATCCTCCAAGAGCTACAGCATTTCTCAATCCCCCTTAGTTACCTGAAAGCTTCCACAAGACACGACCGAGGAGCTGACAGGCCACGCTTGCGTGAAACACTTCTTATCTGATGACAGGCAAAATGAATGAGCTTTTAAGGCACCGGGTAGAAAGTGCAGTCTGAGGCTGTGTCTTGCTGTATTGAGAATCCACTCTTGTACTGTTATTATTTCAGTTAAGTTTTGAGACGCTCCCTTGGATTCCTCACTCCTCACTCACCCCCTCCCTCTCTCCCCTGCAGCTTTATGACTCTGCATGATTTGTATATATTCTGCTCTTGTGCTGATGGAGGTAGGTAACTGGCGTCCTGGCAAATCCCCTTTAAGGGTTGTGTAAAAGTTTGTCAGCCGGTTTGCAGACGGTTTTCAAAACTGAAAACCGTCTGCAAAACCAGCTGAAAAACAGTGCAGTGGGGACAAGCCCTTAGGCAGCTTACCTTCCAAACCAACAGAGGCCTTCAGCTTTTCCATCCAGCTCCACCCTAAGCTGTTAAATCTGTCTTTTAAATGACTGGTAAAGCCCCGGCTGGAGTATGGGAGCAACCTTTTCCACCCAGGCTCTCCGGCCACTCCATAAATAAACCAAATCCAAACTACAGTAGCAACAACCAACTCAGCAACACAATGTCACTGGCAGCAGGCTACTGTTTTTTTTTTACTTCACTGAGGCAAGCCACCTCGATGACACATACCTGCCATCAATAATTTTATGGCTTACCCTCTCACACTATATACATTGAAGTATTAACAATATAGATGAAAAACATATAATGCATTGTACACAATTCAGCAGGCCTAATGCATAAAACACTCCCTATGGTGCAATATAAAAATATAAATGCTCATAACAAATAGAGGTAAATACCTGATAAAATATAAATATGTTAAAAAAGCACAAAAATCCATTAAAACATAATACAACTGAGAAATCCTGCACCCATCTGCTAGAGAGTAGTTAGCCAGCTCTGCCCCTTCTTGTGCTCAGAAGTCTGTCCCAGGTAATGGCAGTCACAATAAATAGAAAGCACTAGGTTTCCAGCGCGGCAAGATCCAAATCCCATAAAAAAATATCCACGTTTATTAAGTATCTTAAAAACAAACACTCACATAATTATCAAAAGTGTTTAGAAAAGTGGAGACACATGAAAAAAGCTCATCGCTATGAGTAAGGATACGCAACTATTGCCAGAAACGCGTAAGCTGGAGCTTTTTTCATGTGTCTCAACTTTTCTAATCACTTTTGATACTGCTTATAATGTGAGTGTTTATTTTTAAGACACTTGGAGCGATATGTATGAACAGAGTCCCGTTTGCTATATTTTTATTCAGGCGCACTACAATATCAGGCGTATTATGCTATGTTCACACGGCTTAAAATGGGACGTATTTCAGTCCGTAATTCAGTCCGTACTGCGCGAATTACGGGCTGGAATACGTCCCAGTCATTATGGTAATCCACAGTTCTCATAGAGAACTATGGATTACGTCCCCTCTCCCTGCTCGGCGAATCCGCCGCGGGGGGAGATAAGTGACATGTCATTTCCTAGCGCCGTATATGCGCCGCTAGTAATGATAGTCTATGAGCCGACGAGGTGCTGGCTCCCGCCCCGCCTCCGTTCACACGGTGTATTTGCGGGGCGTAATTACACCCCTTAAATAAGCCGTGTGAACATAGCCTTACAGAGCACCCTTGGCACATTGTAATGAGCCTGAGATCCGGGAGGGGGGCATGCTGGAGGTGTGTTGCACTACAACCGTACGAAGCTTCAAATTTATAGCTTTAGTACGGCAAATCCAGCATTACTGCTGGAACAGGTAAACCACTTTAAAATCCTGAGCCTGAATTGTCATTTTTGCGCTAGAATGCATCTGATTTATGTCCCGCAGTACAACAGATTCAAAGATACAGACACATTCTACACTACTATTGTGTGCAATAAAATTGGCGTCCGGGTACCAAAAATCATACATGTCGCCCTTAATAAATGAGGATATTTTTTATGGAATTTGGATCTTGACATGCTGGAACTCTAATCTTTTCTACCCATCTGATACTACCTAACACAAGATGTTAGCATATAGCATATAGTAATCACACTGCTGCAAATAATGATCACAACAGGGAAGTTAAAATAGATTACATAGATATGCTATGTGCCTGTATGGAAGAAAAAACAAAAAAGCTCACAAAAGTTATTAAAAAAACATTTTATTGAAAAAATTGAAAAGTTTTACGTGTACTTTGCTCAAAGACATGAAAATACATAAACACCCAAAAGATACCCGGCAACCATCTACACACTGGATCAATTGACATAATATGCAACTGGGGTAGAGTTTTAAAGCCATAAGTACATAAATAGTGAACTATCACATAGAAACATTGTACATAGGTTATTTATACTGTAACTATAAGGTAAAGTGTTCTAAATGTACTAGGATATAGCTATAAAATAAGTTCAGTAAAATAATTTAGAAGGGTAAGGGTGCATTTACAAGGCAAAGGACAAAAACAGCTCGGTTTTGATCTCAGCAGAACCGTTCATTACAACCGGTGTTTGGACTGCTTTTGACACAAAAACCGGTCGGATTTTCGGAGGTTTTGGTTTTTTTTAACTGTTTTTGTCACTGATTTTGTCCAGGTTTTCCCAACAGTTTTTGAACTGTTTTTCAAGCAGAAAAGTTTACTAAATGCAAAAGTAAATTTTTTTACTGTATAAATAAAGTTGACAGGACAACTTAAAACTTTAAAACAATATTATTTATGTTTGCCCTCTCTTGGGAGGAACTCCGGCCTGGCTCTAGCGACATTGCCTGTTGACCTAGGATAAAAAAAATACATTAATGCTCTATTTTTTAAGGTACAGAGACATATCACATAAATTAGTTAGTACTTACGGATGGAGTTCCCGCTGAGACAGGATGAACATCAGCTCATCCTGGTGGGCGATCTTCGGCCGACAGAAAGGAAAGGCCCCACTTCGCTTCCCTTCACAGTGCCACTTAATGAAGCGGTCCTGCATGTTTTTCCAGCGTTTCATGATATCCTCCTCTGTGGAAGAAATTATAGTGGGTGACATTTAAAATTGATTGACACGCGACTTTTTAAATTCTGGCCTTCCCATATTACCTATTTCATCGCTTGTCACCACAACCTGTCAGTTGTAAAAGCGGACATCAATGTTGTGACCACACGAGGCCACAGACCTGAAGTCACCTTTTGGAACTGACAACGTTTTTTTTTTTTTTTTCCCAATGTGTTTTATTGAGTCAAACAACATTGTAAATTATACAGGTAGACAGTTAAACATTGTACCTATAACAATTATCAGAATAGTCAAATAAACAATCTCTCTTTGTTATATTAGCTTTTTGCATCATTCAAGAGACATAAGGAAATACCCATTTTCTACTATAATCCTCTTACCCTCTAATTCTCCCCTCCCCCCAACTTAATAAACTTATGAATGCAAGGGACAAGCAACTGGTTCTGTTCCTCTGGATAACTCCAGTTTTACTTAACAGCTGCATGCATGTCCTAGATGCTGTTCCTATATATATTACTCTTAATGAACACTATTAGTGATTCGGTAAGACTTGTAAGAAAGGAAAGAGAAAACCAGAAAACCGTATATACTGGTTCCATGTCCCTCCGCATAAACCACATAAATGACATATGAACCGTCTGAGCTTCTCAGTCTCCCAAAGTTAGGCGGTCAATGGGCGAGTAGCGCGCAGCCGTCCCCCATGTGGGCTCCCCTCTTCTACCCCATACTATGGGTCAAGTATCGGTGGATCCCCCTCCAAAACTCTATTTTGATACCATGCGGTTAAGTAAAAACTATTTCTTATAGCATTTTTGATACGATCTGGCAGCAAAGAGATAAAGCTTTCCCAGATCAAAAAGAAATTTTCAACCCGGGATTCTTTTTGTAGAGACGCCTCCACCCAGTCCATTTTCATTAAATACGATAGTTTTTCTAAAAATAATTTAAAGGGTGGTGGTGTTTCATGAATCCAGGTTTGTAAGATCGTCTTCACTCCCGCTGCTGCGATAAAGTGTAGAAGCTTCCTGCACCCTGGTGTACATGGAGTATCTTGTGTGTTTATATGACCGAAAATCGCCCACAATGGGGTTCTGGGGACATAGTTTGTGAGGTTGGAAGTGGTGAATAGTATAATTTTGTCCCAAAAGGTTTGAATTGTCGGGCAGCTCCATAAACAATGGAATAAGTCTGCCTCTGGCGCTCTACAGCGAAAGCATAAGTTGTCTGGGTAAATCCCCATTTTGTGTCCCCTTTTTGGGGTTATGTATGCTCTATGATATATTTGGAGAGTCATTTCCCAGTATCTGCTGGAGGGCAGAAACTTTCTGCTATTTTTGAGGGCCTTTTGCAACGTATCCAGGTCTAGGCTAGGGTCGTCCCCCTTCCATTTCGTAATTGCCATTGAGGTCTTAGAGAAGTCCAGCTGCGTATGGGTTAATTTGTATAAGCGGGAGGTTAGTCCCTTGAGGGAAGTGCCTTGTCGCAACATCGCCCAAAGGGCTGAATCCCATTCTTCCGATGAGATCCCAGAGATCACTTTACAAGCATAACTGTGGGCACAAAGATATGGGAAAATGGAGATTTCCACAGCCGGAAATTTATTCCGGAGCTCTTCTAGGGATAAAATCTTTCTTGTTTTCATGTTTATTATATGATGTATTGAGATAATTCCCCCCCTGGTCTCCCCCCCCTTCCACACAAATTTCCTGTATAGCGCGTGTATTTCCCTCTCATCTTTCCTCCTCAAACATGTAGGGAGTGAGTGTAGGATGTATAACAATCTTGGAAATTCTACAGTCTTAAATAAGTTACCCCTCCCCACATATGATAAGGGTAATTTCCTCCAGGTCATTAATCTCCTTTCCAAGGAGTGAATATAGGAGGTGATGTTATGTTTATATAAAAGTGAGGGAGATCTAGTAAGATTGATTCCTAAATATGGCATTGTGATCTTACACCATTGAAAGGGATAAACCAAAGACCAAGCTGGTCTTGATGGGCCTCTCAATAGCATGGCAGATGTTTTATCTGGGTTGATGTGGTAACCCGACAGGTCACCCACTTCTTGCAGGATTCGCAAAACTCGTGGTAGCGTCTCACGCGGTTCGCGAATGATCAGAAGAACATCATCCGCGAAGGCTGCAATCTCAACTGGTTCCTGTTCCCTTATACCTCTCCTCTGAGGGTGTCCCGGATAAAGGCGATACAGCAGGGGGTCTAGCGCCAGGTTGAATAATATTGGGGAAAGTGGGCAGCCCTGTCGGGTTCCTCTAAAGATATCAATTGGGTCTGATATTTTCCCATTGATTAACAGGGAGGTGGAGGTATTTTCCTGTGTGTATCTCACAAAATCGCGAAATTTTGATCCAAACCCCCTTCCCCGCAATGTAGACCACAGAAATGGCCATGACACAGTATCAAAAGCTTTAGTTGCGTCAAGGCTAAGGAGCATTGACAAATCAGCCCCGTGATCCTGAGATTTGATTGTGGCTGCAATCGCCGCTCTAATATTTTGCGTAGATTGGCGTCCCTGTACAAACCCTCTCTGGGAGGGATGCATTATTAAGGGCAAAAAGGTTTGGATCCTATTCGCTATAATCTTCGTGAGCAGTTTATAATCACAATTCAGCAGGCTTATGGGACGATAATTTTGGACCAATTGTGGGTCTTTGTTGGGTTTTTGTAATAAAATTGTTTGAGATTCTAGTAGTCTGTCCATCTCACCTTGCTCCTGATAAATGTGATTATAAAGAGATGTCAGCACCGGGGAAACCATCGGGGAGAGCAGTTTATAAAATTCGTTTCCGAATCCGTCTGGTCCCGGTGATTTCCCCGTGGGTGAGGAGGCAATGGCCCCTCTTACCTCTTCCTCTGTTATAGGATCCTCTAACATGGATTTTTGGGTTTCTGTCAGACAAGGAAGCGGGACCGAATCCAAAAATGAATTAATCCGTTCCCCGTCTGCTGGTGCCGCTCTGTATAGATCTTCAAAGAATTCACAGAGTCTTCTCTCCACCCCCTGATGATCAGTACATAAGGTATTTGTTATCGGATCCCTCAGGGCTAGAATTGGTGTACGTGTTTTTTGCGATTTTGTTAATCTGGCCAGAAGTTGACTAGATTTATTGGCGCTACGATAATATTTATTTTGTGTGAGCTTGGTTAACCAACATGCCTGACTTTGGATGAAGGAGTCTAGTGTATCTTTTGCTTCTCTATATATGAGTTTTCCCTCTACCGTAGGGCCAGATGCCAGTTCCTGTTGCGCAGTAAGCAGTGTTTGATGTAATTTTTTAAATTTAGTATGGGCTTCCCTGCGTCTCCGTGCTACATATTGGATGATATGGCCTCGAAGAACCACCTTCGCTGTTGCCCAGAATAGAGGAGCGTTGTCAATGTGTGCCAAATTGTCATCCACAAAGTCCTCCCATTTCGTTCGTAGGAAGGATCGGAAGTCTTCAGACTGGGATAAATATCCCGGATAACGCCAGATCCTATGGGGCAGCTGAGAGGGGGTCTGAGAAAGTACAAGCGTAACTGGGGAGTGATCAGAAATAGTTATAGCATGCAGTGATGAGTCTTGTACCCTCTCCCATAGTGACATAGAGGTGAGAAAAAAGTCAATCCTGGAAAAGGACTCGTGGACCGGGGAATAAAATGTATACTCTCTAGAGTCAGCATTTAATGTCCTCCAGGGGTCACAGAGGGAGTTAATTTCTATCAAATGCAACACATCTCTCGTGGTTTGTCCACTCGTTTGGTGCTCTGAGGATCTGTCCAACTCGGGGCACAGGGTGGTATTAAAATCTCCTCCCATTATGATGTTAATGTCCCCTCTTTGTGCCAATATTGAATTAAGTTTAGCAAAATACGCTGAATTAGATTGATTAGGGGCGTATATGTTCACCAAGGTGTAGGGAGTCCCCGCAATAGATACTCTCAGAATAAGGAACCTCCCCCCTGCATCTTCCATCTCTTCCTCAACCATATATTGAAGGCCTTTTCTAAATAGAATAGCTACCCCCCTTGCCTTAGACGAGAAATCCGCAGAATAGCATGAGTCCAGCCAGGGCGCTTTCAGACTCCCCTCCTTGCCTTTCTTCCAATGTGTTTCTTGGAGAAACACAATGTCAGGTTTGAATCGTCTCAGATGGGTTAGAACTTTTTTTCTCTTTATTGGCGTGTTTAGACCCGCAACATTCCATGTTATCAATTTAAGTTTGGTTTGTGAGGTGGGATCATTATTGTTAATGTGATCTGTCATGTTGTGATCGGTACCTGATCCGTCTTTGTCAAGATTTTCTCTAAACCCTGGAATCCCGCCGTCCCAGCCAGCAGCGGGAGGAATCCAGAGATCCAAAGAAGGGTAGCCCCCCGGAGGCCACGCGCCACTCCACCCTCGCCCATAAGGGAAGCCAAGAGCTCAGATATTAACAATACAAAATTCAAACAGTGCAATAACTGAGGCTTTTTTAAGCCTTTTAAACCAGAAGTTGTACCTTCAATACACATGTAGCACATGATAGTCAATCGGCCGAAAGAGAAAGCTGTGACTATTGTCAGTTACCTATACCTCCCTATAAGACCCTTCATGCTGGGTTTCCTTCTCCCAACTGAAAATGCTGTCTTGCTGCCTCTGGGTTATCAAACATTAGCTGTCTGCCCTCTACCTGAACACGCAGCCTTGCTGGGAACATTAATTGAAACCTAATGGCCCTGTCATGTAAGTGTTTACATATGGGGGTGAAGAGTTTTCGTTTTTGCGTTACGCTGGCGGAGTAATCCTGAAATATCAGGATTTTGTGGCCCTCAATTCTTAACTCATCTTTTCTCCTGTAGGCTTTGAGTATGCGTTCTTTCACCGCCCAGTTTAGGTACTTGGCCATGACCGCTCTGGGTCTAGAATTTCTATCATCCATTGATCTCTGGGGCCCTACTCTATGTGCCCTTTCTACAGAAGTGGGATCCACTGGGTCTTCCAGACCTAAGGCCCTTGGCAAATCAGTTGTCAGATAAGAGAGTAGCTCTCCTCCCGTCACCGTCTCTGGGACTCCTATGAACCTCAGGTTGTTACGCCTGCTTCTGTTTTCCAAATCCTCTATTCTATCTCTTAACATCGCTTCTGTCTCTCGAGATTGGGCCAGGGCTTGCTCAAGCGAGGTGGAAGATATTTCGCATGTGGTTACGCGATTCTCTACGTCTACAATTTTCTGCGTATTAGTGTCAATCCGAGCCATGGCAGAATTAATAGAGTTATGCAGCACCTCCAGCCTCTTATCAAAGAGTGGCATAATACTTCGTATAACCTCCTGGGCTACCTCCAACTGACAACGTTTTGAAGTGACAGGCACTGGATTAGGGAATGTGGGAAGACCCGTGTAAAAAAGTCAATTTACATCAGATTGACAACCAATACGACAAAAATATTAATTTAAAAATTAACTTACGGATAAGCCCCTGCTTTCAGGCGTCATACCCGATCCAGTCCCCCGGGTATAGCACCTCGTAGATTTTGTTCCATGCGCGTTTTTTCTGGATCCAGTTGCTGTACCCGGGGTCACTCTTGTCCCAAAGCTCGGGGCGGGTATGTACCTGTAACAAAAAAAAAAAAGACAAAAAAATTTTAAAAATTTTTTTAAAAAAAATTAAAAAACCACCGCAATAAAACAATACTTGCACAAATGTGGCGTGATGTCTTTATGAGAAATAGAAAAACAAATCACTATATTTAACTATGATGCACAAAGGCAAACTTTTTCACTTTCCCTTTAAGCACATGTGCATGTTAACAGCATAAAAATTTGGTAAGTTTAGGCTAAAAAGTGGTTATAGACTTTCGTTCACACTGACACTCACTGTAACGGCTGGGAGTAGTGGATCCACTGGACCACCGCAGGCGATGATACGGGCCACACCAGGGTGCGGAGTCTAAGTGGGTCCCGGTTATTCACCAGAGCCCACCGCAAGGCGGGATGGAATTGCCGCGGTGGAATTCAACCAGGTGGCTACCCCCGATGTGACTTGTCTGTGGCGGCAGCCGAGGTGCAATGCGGTACAGAATCGTCAGACGAACTCGTAGACGGGGACAGGCCAGAAGGTCAGGGCAGGCAGCGAAGGTTCGTGGTCGAAGGACGTGCGCAAACAGGACTGGTACACAGAGAAGGATAACTGGGATTCTACAAGGCTTCCTTGCATAGGTACAGGCTCTATGGATTCGGCAAGCGCATGCTGAAGGTGGAGCCAATATATAGGGTCAGCGGCCGGCAATCAACCAATTACCATCGCGCTGGCCCTTTAAATCTCAAAGAGCCGGCGCGCGCGCGTCCCCGCTCCCTAGGGCAGCTGACGGATGCGAGGAAGCAGGAGCGCGGTGCGGTAAGCAAATGCGCTCACTCGCTCCCGGCGCATGGGGACTGTCGGCGGCACGGGTGCGCCTGCAGCCCGTCCTGCGGGCTGCAACGCGACCCATGACAGTAACCCCACTTCGGCCTCCCCCTTGCTCTGGCCTGGAGTAATTCGTGGTCCATAATGTTGTCCTCCGGCTCCCACGATCTTTCTTCTGGTCCAAACCCCTTCCAGTCGATAAATAAATAACGCTTCCCCTTGGTTGTCTTCATGGCCAAAATTTCCTTTACGGCGAAGACATCTGAAGTATCAGCCACCGGGGAAGGGGGCGCCATCTTCTGAGAAAACCTATTTAAGATGAATGGTTTGAGCAGAAAGACATGGAAGGAGTTTGGGATGCGCATAGTGGGAGGAAGCCGGAGCTTGTAGGCCACGGGATTAATCCTCTTCAGGACCACAAATGGACCAAGGTAACGGGGACCCAACTTGTAGCTGGGAATTTTCAGACGGACATACTTTGAAGATAGCCAGACATTATCCCCAGGGGCAAAAGACAGGGAAGGTCTTCTACTCTTGTCTATCCTATTCTTCATCTGAGCGGAGGCCCGACGCAGAGAATGCAGCGTGTCCTTCCAAATGGCCTTTAGATCCCGGACCAACATATCCACGGTGGGAACGTCTTAAGCTGATGACAGTGGGAGGGGAGGGCGGGGATGTTGTCCATACACCACAAAGAATGGCGAGGCACCCTTCGACTCGGAATCCAGGGAGTTGTAAGAGAATTCCGCCCAGGGCAACAAGCTGGACCAGTCGTTCTGTCAAGCCGACACAAAATGGCGTAGATAATTCCCCAGGATCTGGCTGACCCGTTCCACCTGCCCGTTAGACTGTGGATGGCAGGCCGAGGAAAAGTCCAAATTTACCTTCAACTGAGCACAGAGAGACTGCCAGAATCGAGACACGAACTGTACTCCCCTATCCAAAACAATATGTTGTGGAAGACCAGGCGAAATATATGTTGAAAAAACAGAGTTGCGAGGCGAGGAGCAGAGGGCAACCCAGGTAGAGGAACGAAATGTGACATTCTCGAGAAACGGTCAGTGACGACCCATATGACCGTATTGCCGGCAGAAGGAGGAAGCTCTGTGATAAAATCCATGGCTATGTGAGACCACGGCCGATCCGGGATGGGCAATGGCAGGATTAGCCCCGCAGGCTTGAAATGGGACGTCTTATTACGAGCACAAGTAGGACATGACTCGACAAAGTCTTTGACATCCTTGACAAGCTCAGGCCACCAATAGTAGCGGCCTATAAGCTGACCCATCTTCCGCACTCCAGGGTGGCAGGCTATCCAAGAGCAGTGCCTCCACTTCAAAATTTTCCGCCGAAGCGCAGGACGCACATAGCTCTTGCCTGGAGGTACCTGCCGGAGATCCACAGTGGCCGCAGAAATCAAACGTTCCGGAGGAATGATATGACATGGAGGTGGCTCTTCACCTAAAATGTCAGAGGCGCGGGACAGGGCATCGGCCTTAATATTCTTCTCAGCGGGGCGGAAATGGATGGTAAAATTCAAACAAGAGAAAAAGAGAGACCAGCGGGCTTGTCGATGGTTAAGGCTGGCCCGTCTGAAGGTACGCGAGGTTCTTGTGGTCCAAGTAGATCGTGACCGGATGCCGAGCTCCCTCCAGAAGATGACGCCACACCTCCAGGGCAAGCTTAATGGCTAAGAGTTTGCGGTCCCCAATCGTGTAGTTCTTCTCGGCAGGAGAAAAGGTCTTGGAGAAGAACCCACACGTGATGGTCTTGCCCTTGGGATCTCGCTGAGTCAGCACCACTCCCGCTCCTACCGCTGAAGCATCAACCTCCAGGAAAAAAGTTTTTTTGGTGTCGGGTCGCGATAAGACAGGAGTCCGGGCGAATGCCGTTTTAAGCCGGGAGAATGCGTCTTCAGCCGCTTGTGGCCACTGCTTCGGGTTGCCAGACTTCTTAGTAAGAGCCACAATAAGAGCTACCACCAAAGAGAAGTGGGGGATAAACTGGCGGTAGTAGTTGGCGAAGCCTAAAAGCGCTGTATGGCCCAAAGGTCGACTGGACGAGGCCACTGCAAAACGGCAGACAGTTTTGCTGGGTCCATTTGGAGTCCCTTGTCCGAAATAATGTAGCCGAGGAAGTGCAGACTGGTTTGATGGACCCGTCACTTCTCCAGCTTGGCGTATAGACGGTTTTCCCGCAGACATCTAAGGACCTGACGCACATGCAGACGGTGGGCCTTCTCGTCTGGTGAGAAGACCAAAATGTCACCCAGGTACACGATGATGCAAGTGTACAGGAGGTCCCGGAAAATCTTGTTAACGAACTCCTGGAAGACTGCCGGATCATTACACAGGCCGAAGGGCATAACCAAATACTCAAAATGCCCGTCGCGGGTGTTAAACGCCGTCTTCCACTCATCCCCCTCTCGTATGCCGATGAGATTGTAGGCCCCACGCAAGTCCAATTTGGAGAAAATCCTGGCCCCGCGAAGCCGATCGAAGAGCTCCGTGATAAGCGGCAGCGGGTAGCGGTTTTTCATGGTGATCTTGTTAAGCCCGCGATAGTCAATGCAGGGACGGAGCAAGCCATCCTTTTTCTCTACAAAGAAAAATCCTGCTCTGGCTGGGGAAGTGGAGCAGGATCAAGCCCTTCTTGAAGTTCTCCTGGATATACGCCGACATGGCCTCGATCTCGGACTAGGGCTAGACTGGGAATAAAAAACAGCCCAGGCACAAAGCCCCCACCAGCACATCACCACTTTCTAAAATAAACTACACTGTAAAGGTGCTTTCACACAGAGCATTTTTGGTGCGTTTTTTTTATGTGTTTTTGGTGTGGTTTTGTGCAGAAATGCTGTACATTTCTGCACAAAAAAACGCATCAAAAATGCACCAAAACCATGGTGCAGAGAAACCCCTCATCACAGAGTCAGGTGTGCGTTTGCTTTACAATCGGGGACAAGCTTATGCTGCCTCTATACAAGAACCAACATAACCTACAACCCCACCAATCACATCACCAGTAGTCAGGTCACCATCACATGAATACAGCACTGATTCAACATAGAAGTAAAATGACCCCTGACAGCAGGGACTCACAGGAAATGTCATCTCTGATGAGAGTTGTTCTCTTCTCCTTTTCTTCTCCATCTGGCCCAAACCTCCATTATATCTTCCCTGATGAGTTGTTCCTTTCCATTTTTTCTCTGTGCGGTACAGCATGCAATGTCTTCTTCTCCCGGTCACTACTCGTCCCTGTAGAATTTACCACAAATACATCTTAGACTCCTCTCTTTTCCAGCACTTTCCTATCAATTCCCATATCTGTACAAGCTCCCTATCCATAGAGCCTCAAATAGTAATAGTGCCCCCTTTGCTGCCCCACACAGTAAAAAGTTAATAATTGTACACCAAACAGCATATGTTAGATCCTAAAAATTAAAAATTAAAAAATGTCAGATAAGTGGCATGCAAATAGGTAGACCCCCATTAGGTAGGTAAACAGGGCCTTCCTCCATTAATTTGGTAGGTAGACAGGGCCTAGCCCTGTAATTAGCCAGGTAGCTGGGGCTGCCACCAGTATTATTATTATTATTATTTATTTTAGAGCGCCATTGATTCCAGGGCGCTGTACATTCAGGAGGATTACATCCATAACAATTGTTGAACAAATACAATGGTGACGAAAAATGACTAACTGTAACTGATACAGAAAGGAAAGAGGGCCCTGCCCGTGAGGGCTTACAATCTAGAAGGGAGGAGGGGAGAGACAGAACGGGTGGGGCGGACATGTTTGTGGGCCGGTGTACTGGTGGTGGGGTTAGTGTAGGTTATAGGCTATCCTGAAGAGATGGGTTTTTCAGGTTGCTTTTGAAACTGGTGAAAGTTGGGGAGAGTCTGATGTTTTGTGTTAAGGAGTTCCAGAGAATGGGTGAAGCATGAGTGAAGTCTTGGAGACGGTTGTGTGAGGAGCTGATGAGAGGGGAGCAGAGGAGAAGGTCCTGTGAGTAGCGTAGATTGCGTGAGGGGAGGTATCTGGAGATTAGGGCAGATATGTAGGGAGGGGAGAGGTTATGGAGAGCCTTGTAGGTCAAGGACAGTAATCAGCCAGGTAGCTGGGGCTGCCCCCAGTAATTAGCCAGGTAGCTGGGGCTGCCCCCAGTAATTAGCCAGGTAGCTAGGGCTGCCCCCAGTAATTAGCCAGGTAGCTAGGGCTGCCCCCAGTAATTAGCCAGGTAGGGCCAGTAATTAGCCAGGTAGGGCCAGTAAATAGCCAGGTAGGGCCAGAGGCAGTAATTAGCCAGTTATGGCCATTAATTAGCAGTCAGGGCCAGTAATTAGCAGTCAGGGCCAGTATGTAGCCAGCCAGGGCCAGTAAATAAGCAGGCAGGGCCAGTATGTAAGCAGGCAGGAACAGTATATACGCAGGCAGGTCCAGTATGTAGACAGGCAAGGCCAGTATATAAGCAGGCAGGGCCAGTATGTAGGCAGGCAGGGCCAGTATATAGGCAGGCAGGGCCAGTATATAAGCAGGCAGGGCCAGTATGTAGCCAGGTAGGGCCAGTAGATAGGCAGGCAGGCAGGACCAGTATACAGGCAAGCAGGGCAAGTATATAGGCTGGGCCACTTATAGGTAGGCAGGGCCTGTATATAAGCAGGCAGGGCAAGTATATAGGCAGTGAGGCAGGGCCTGTATATAGGCAGGGCATATAGACAGACAGGCAGGGCCAGTATATAGGCAGAGCAAGTATATAGTCAGACAGGCAGGGCCAGTATATAGGCAGGGCATAAAGGCAGACAGGCAGGGCCAGTATATAGGCAGGGCAAGTATATAGGCAGTCAGGCAGGGCCAGTATATAGGCAGGGAAAGTATATAGGCAGTCAGGCAGGGCCAGTAAATAGGCAAGGCAAGTATATAGGCAGTCAGGCAGGGCCAGTATATAGGCAGGGCAAGTATATAGGCAGGCAGGCAGGGCCAGTATATAGGCAGGGCAAGTATATAGGCAGGCAGGCAGGGCCAGTATATAGGCAGGGCAAGTATATAGGCAGGCAGGCAGGGCCAGTATATAGGCAGACAGGCAGGGCCAGTATGTAAGCAGGGCAAGTATATAGGCAGACAAGCAGGGCCAGTATTTAGGGATGGCATATAGGCAGTCAGGCAGGGCCAGTATATAGGCAGGGTAAGTATATAGGCAATCAGGCAGTGCCAGTATATAGGCAGGGCCAGTATATAGGCAGTCAGGCAGGGCCAGTATATAGACAGTCAGGAAGGGCCAGTATATAGGCAGGGCCAGTATATAGACAGGGCCAGTATATAGGCAGTCAGGCAGGGCCAGTATATAGGCAGTCAGGTAGGGCCAGTATATAGGCAGGGCCAGTATATAAGCAGTCAGGCAGGGCCAGTATATAGGCAGTCAGGCAGGGCCAGTATATAGGCAGGGCAAGTATATAGGCAGTCAGGCAGGGCCAGTATGTAGGCAGTCAGGCAGGGCCAGTATATAGGCAGGGCCAGTATATAGGCAGTCAGGCAGGGCCAGTAAGTAGTTTAAAAAATAAATAAATGAAAATAATACTTACCTGTTGTCTCTGCTTCCTCTTCTCTTCTCCTCGTCCGGAGGCCACTGGCAGCAGAGTGCGGGCCGCGGAGCAGGGACGCGATGACATCATTACATCGCGCCCCTGCTGCACGGCCTCCTGGGAGCTGAACAGCTGGGATCAGAAGATCCCGGCTGTTCTGCCTCGGCCGCTGCTTGCAACACGCGGTGAAGGCGGCGGCCGTGATGGCTGCATTCCTGGGTCGGTGATCCGGCCGTGCAGCCGTGTGGCAAGAGGGGCCTGTCAGCCTCCTGGCACAGGGTCCGGTCGCATATGCGACCGTGGTGGCCCCTGAAGCTGCGCCATGCGCCGGCACTCTGGACCCACGGGCGCGCCGAGCCGGCCCTGCGGCCCACCGGGCACCGGACCACCCTATGGGCAGTCCGGGCCTGGTCTCGGCGAATGACAACGGATAGACCCTACCCCGGGGAGGACTCGTACCGGGCAGCAAGTCAATAGGGCAATCGTACGGGCAATGAGGGGGCAGCCTTTGCGCCTGCTTTTCGGAGAACACATCCACAAAGTCCTGATATTCTGCAGGTAGGCCTGGAAGAGGTTCCAGGGGCGTCGATGGGGAAGTGGGGGGCACCGGGCGAGGTGCTACCAGACAACGGGAGGTTATAGTCTGGTCCCCAATGCGTTATTTCGCCCATTTTCCAGTCCAGCGTAGGGGCATGGTACCGCAGCCAGTGCAGCCCCAACAGGATCGCTGAAGAGGAGCGGGGAAGCACATAAAACATGATCTTCTCTTTGTGTAACGACCCGACATGCAGGAACACCGGCTCTGTGTGGAATTGGATGGAGTCGCACAGGAGTTCTCCACTTACAGAAGAAATGGCCAGTGACTTCTTAAGGCGGGTCAGCGTAAGACGAAGCTTCATCACCAAGGCTGCGTCAATACAATTCCCGGCGGACCCAGAATCCAGAAAAGCGGGAACTTGGATTTGCACTCCGAACCCAGTCACAACCTGTACGGGCATGGTCAAGCGAGGAGAGGAACTATTCACACCCAGGGATGCCTCTCCCACGTGGCCTAGGTGCGTGCGTTTTCCGGACATAGTGGACAGTCTCGAAGAAAGTGCTCCGGGCTGCCGCAAAATAGGCAGAGGTTCTTCTCCCGTCGTCGCATACGTTCCTGCTGAGACAGATGAGCTCTATCCACCTGCCTAGGTTCCTCCGCAGTAATTTGTGGGGGTGGAAGAGGAGGTCTCTCTAACACTGGGGCCAGATGGGGCAGACGGCGGTTACGGAAGGGTTCACGCTCCTGACGAAGTTCCTTCTGCCTCTCAAGAAAACGCACATCGATTCGGGTGGCCAGATGGATCAGTTCACCCAGGGAAGAGGGCAAGTCCCGCGAAGCCAGCACATCCTTTACTCGAGTGGAGAGCCCCTTTTTGAATGTGGCGCACAGGGCCGCCTCGTTTCAGGAGAGTTCCGACGCTAAAGTGCGTAACTGCACAGTGTAGTCCCCAATGGAGGAGTCACCTTGTCGCAGATTCAGAAGAGCCGTTTCGGCATTGGAGGCACGCGCAGGTTCCTCGAAGATGTTGAGAAACTCTGCCAGGAAAGCCTGGAGATCGGACGTCACTGGGTCGCTTCTGTCCCAAAGTGGGGTGGCCCAGGCCAGGGCTTTCCCAGAGAGAAGACTGACCACGAAATCCACCTTGGAGCGCTCTGTAGGAAACTGTTTGGCAATGAGTTCCACATGCATAGAGCATTGGGTGATGAACCCCCTGCAAGATTTAGGGTCCCCATCAAATTTCGCCGGCAGCGATAACTGGAGCTTGGGACCGACCATCGCCACAGCAGCCGAAGACATAACCTGCAGAGAGGACTTAGGTTGGCGTGGCTGGGCGGAGAAGAATTGCTGCACCATAACGGATAGCTGATGCAGCTGCTTAGCTTGTTGCAACAGTTGCTGAATCTGCTGGGCCACGATGGTGATGAGGTCGGCAACACTGGGCAACGGCATCTTGGCGCGATCCATGGCCGAATCCAACGGTAACGACTGGGAGTAGTGGATCCACTGGACCACCGCAGGCAATGGTACGGGCCACACCAGTGAGCGGAGTCTAAGTGGGTCCCCGTATTCACCAGAGCCCGCCGCAAGGAGGGATGGACTTGCCGCGGTGGGATTCCACCAGGTCGCTACCCCCGATGTGACCTGCCTGTGGCGGCAGCCAAGGTGCAACGTGGAACAGAATCGGCAGACGAGCTTGTAGACAGGGACAGGCCAGAAGTTCAGGAAAGGCAGTGAAGGTTCATGGTCGAAGGACGTGTGCAAACAGGACTGGTACACGGAGAAGGCTAACCGGGATTCTAGAAGGCTTCCTCGCATAGGTACAGGCTCTATGGATTCGGCAAGCGCATGCTAGAGGTGGAGCCAATATATAGGGTCAGCGGCCGGCAATCAACCAATTACCGGCGCACTGGCACTTTAAATCTCAAAGAGCCGGTGCACGCACCCCCTAGGGAGCGGGGACGCGCACGCGCGCCCGGTGCCCGGCAGACGCAAGGAAGCAGGAGCGCGGTGCGGTAAGCAGATGCACTCAGGAGAGCGAGTGTGCCACTCTCTCCTGGCGCACGGGGACCGGCGGGGACACGTGTGCGCCCGCATCCCATCCTACGGGCTGCGGCGTGACCCATGACACTCACCTCAGAGATCAGTCTGCTCACATCCAGGTCCATGTGGTGGTATGTGTTTGAAGGCATGCTGGTGTGTCCTCATCCATCACAAACAGGAAGTGGTTTGCAGGACCTTCCTGTGTTAACAAGAGGGGAAAGGACCTGCAAAAACACACCCACTATAGGTGGGATGATTCTTCACTTTTTTGGGGAAAAACCTAAAACCGCCCCACTTTCTGAGCGGTTTACAATTAGAGATGGGCGAATTGATTCTAACAAAGTGGACTTTGAAACAGAATTGAATATAAGTTTGATAATTTGATAATCATTTTAATTTATGGCATCCATCTTGTCTTCTTCAAACTTAAATCTTTTTGTAATATTCTGTATGAATTTCTGACTAGGATACAAGGACATGTTCTGTTCCACTCACATCATAATATTTGGTCTAAGAGGCATTTGGTCTGACCGTGGCATTTGAATAACAGGTCATAGCTGCTGCTTGTTTAAGGTTATTAGATTAGTGTAACTAAGGCAGATGTCAGAGTATTCATTTTTATTTTTTGGTAGATGGGAGGTGTCATGATTTTAATAATTAAATGGTTTCTTTACATTAAGACACTGATTGGATTGTAACCTATATCCTATGCTATATACTTATCTTTGATTGGATTGTAATATGCCTACCTTCTCTGTATGATCACGCCTATACCCTTTAAAAAATCATGTCAGTCCATAATAAAGCATTCTAATCTTTTGAATAGAATCACAGTGCATTGTTATGTTTGAAGGTCCGTGGGAGACAGAGAGGTTGCTAAGAAAGGATATCTACATCAGACTTCGTTTAGAATTTCAGGAAAACTTCGATTCTGCACGAAATAGAAGTTTGGGGTAATTCGTGTTTTTAATTGCTAAAATGGCCGCAAGCACATGCCGTTACATGGGTAAAGAAAGAACTCTGGGAGGAAGAAAGGAACACCCTTAATAACATGAGCAGAGATGAAGCCAATCAGAGACCGGCGGGATTCTGTGACGTCACAGCACTATATAAGTACGGACGCGACGCTGGCTGCTCACACTGCTCTTGTTGTGCCGCTGCTGCAGCTACTGCTGCAGAGATCTCACACAAAAGAAATTTGTTTTTAACAGCGATTTTTTTTTGGGGGGGGGGGGGTGTCACTGCTTTTATCAGAGACTGCTCCTCTTTGTTATCATTTTGATTCAGTTTATGGGGTACTAAAATTCAAGTCCAGGGTGGGTCTAATTCTGCCCCATATACATTTAATGCCATCTGGTCAGTTCTGTAGCGCAATTTATATCCAAGGGTTATTTAAGCCTGTTTGTGCTTTCATATTCAGTAAAATACAAAGCGTTTTTACACGCCACATACAAATTAATTTTTTTCCTGGTGATTTCTGGAGCGCAACTTATATCCAAGGGTTACCCAAGCCTGTTAGTGGGTTCATTTGGAGTCAAATTAAGGGTGTGTATTTATCATGTACAGATATCTTCATTAAACAGAGTCTGTAAATTTTTGAACAAACAGTATGTCAGACAGAGAGGTGGCAGGCTCTTCACATGCGAGTGGCAGTGGCACAAACATTCCGGGAGCAGGCACGGGTCGCAGCACAGTAAGGGGACGTCGCAGCGGGGTCATCGGTGGGGCCCAAAACGCTGGTTCACAGGGGCCCGGTATTGCCCCAGAAACCCAAGGGTTCTTGTTTGGGTTGACTAGGTATCTACTTCCTCCCAGATGACATCTGACAACCCAGCCAAGATCGGGGGGAAAACACGAAAAAACCTTATTTGGCATGGCCCGGGAGCGGGTCAGGCCCCTCACCTGTCCTCAATCCGCCTCTGTCCCCCGCCCAGTTCCCCTCGCCAGAGACACTTTTTGGGTCGGGGCTCTACCCCAATACAGCAGAATGAAAAAATTTGAGGCCCTCAGAGCTATTGGCAGCGAAGAAGTGGGCTGACACCCCCTGCTTCTTGCAGTGGCGGCAAAGTATGGATGGGAAGGGGCATGGGGAGGCCCAGTAGTGGGGTCAGCCTCTTTTCCCAAAGACTTAGGAGGACAGCAGTGAAGCCCAAACAATAATCATGATGATGTGCCGACCCCCCTTTTGGGAGCTGGTAAAGAAAGGGCTTCATCATCGTCGGAAAGAGGGGTCGCTTGCGCTCAGGTAGCGGCGCGCCAGCAAGTGATAGTGTGGCCGTGAGTCAGCAGGGTGCGCAGTGAAAAGGGCCCAAAAAGTGGGCACGGGCTCAGCGAGGGAGCGGCGGTAGTGTCATCATATCGGGGTGTGGCTTTTTTGCTAAGACAAAAGGAGGAGGGACCCTGGGGATATTAGAATTGGGGCAGAAAGTGAACGTGGGCCCGGGGGTAACATTTGGGACCACGCCCCCGCTTTAACACATAAAAGTTACCCTCCCGGGGCTGGGAGAAAGGGTAGATGTGGTGGTCCATCCTGCCGCCGCAGCAATAGCAGCAGCACGCCCCGTGGTACGCTGCCATTTCAGCCAGCAGGCTCTACCACCTTGCGAAGGGAGCTGTTTTTCCTTTTCCATCTTCTCCCCTCCCAAACTCCTGCTCCTCGCTCTCATGGCGCCAGCAGTCATTCAAAAGAGGTGTTTTCAAAAAAACAACAGTAGTGTCCAAAACCCAACCCCAAAGGGCAGAAAGCTGCCCTGTCCTGTCCAAGTTGTTTGGGTTGCACCCTCCCTTTTCCCAAAGGTGGAATCTGCACCCTTCAAGAACAATGGGGTGTGCCGAGCCGAGGAGGAGAGTTCAAGCCAAAATTTATTTTTCCCAAAAAAGGCAGTACCAGCCCTTTCCCCAAAATGTAGAACAGAAGGTGGGCCAGTCCT
>JAODAL010032960.1:0-46212 GCA_025379985.1 Phyllomedusa bahiana | reverse complement strand
TTTTAATTCCAAAACTTTCTTTGTTGCCCATAGCAGCCAATTAGAGTTCCCCTTTCATTCCATATAGTGCTCTGAAAAAATAAAACAGGAGCTCTGATTGGTTGCTATGGGCAACAAAGAAAGTCTTACACAGTTTTCATATATGTCCCTCTAAATATTTTGGAATTTCATTTTATACAGAAAAATACCCAAAGTTTGCTGTGTTTGTAAAGTTTAGTGCAAACACACAGAAATGAACCAGCAGCACTCTGCAGACACCAAGAGACTGATAAACACTGAATATAGGATTTATTTCAAAGTGCATTTCAACACTTAGCACACATTTTTGATCAAAACTGTAACGGTAACCTCAGTTCAGATGGGGACTTATTCTAAATCTCACTTCTCTTGGTGTCTTTCCAGGCCTCCATACTTTTCAGGGCATGAGAGTCTCAGCTATGCTCTATACCAGACCTGCTCAACTTGGCAGGAGTCGGGGGCTGAAACTGCCAAAGAACGCCGCCAAATAATCCAGGAATGCCACTGGACTGCCTTGAATTGCTCCCAAACTGACTGGAACATCCCAAACTTACCGGGAACACATATTTTGAGACGGGGTTTGTACAAGTCCCAATCCTTTTGGGTCAGTTTTCAGGCCACTAGAATTTGTTTGGTGTGCCACAAGCCCATATGTTGTGCAGGCCTGCTCTTTACTGATTAACAACAACCTGAATGGCTGAGTGAAATGCACAACCAAAGTGGAGGCAGTCACTGCCCCATGTCTACAATCTAAAACAGACAAAATTGGTCAGCACTTGTGAACAATGTGAAATAATAGGGCAGGTTCAACCTGCGTCTGCAAGGCAAATGCAAGCAAACAGCTTTGGTGAATGAAGCTTCTTGTGCCATTCAGGGTCAGACATGTGGCTGTTGTATAACTCATGTCCCATCATGCAATTTTCTCAGTATGTCTTCCTTGCTTGTAATAATGGTATCCCATTAGCAGTAATTTCTATAGATACAGTTGAAACCAGAAGTTTACATCATACACTATATAAAAAGACACATCTGCATGTTTTTCTCACTATCTGACATGAAATCAGAATAAACCTTACCTGTTTTAGGTCGATTAGGAACCAAAATTATTTATATTTGCCAAATGCCAGAATAATGAGAGAGATAATTTCTTAATGCACTTTTATTACTTTCTGCAAAGTCAAAAGTTTACATACACTTCATTAGTATTTGGTAACATTGCCCTGAAACTGTATGACTTGGGTCAAAAGTTTTGGATATCCTTCCACAAGCTTCTCACAATAGTTGGTAGGAATTTTGGCCCACACT
Source organism: Phyllomedusa bahiana (assembly GCA_025379985.1). NCBI lineage: Eukaryota > Metazoa > Chordata > Amphibia > Anura > Hylidae > Phyllomedusa > Phyllomedusa bahiana. The sequence continues at coordinate 44,889 of JAODAL010032960.1, read as the reverse complement.
TTATGGTAGATTTTTGGATATATTTGACACAATAGGTTAAAAACGTACCCAAGACGTTATCTGCACATATCCTTGGGGCCCAGATCAAATAAAGAAAAAAAGACAGTCCCACCCAACTGCCTGCATCAGGTACATTTATCTGGGGGTCATAACTATTTCCAGTGTTGGTCATAATTCATTTCAGTGAGTGCGAGATGATGAATGAGCAATGGCTGTGTGGGACCCTGAGATTCCCAATGACAGTAGTGTAATGGAGGGTGCAGCATTTGGCTGCTTATTGCCCCAGCCTTGGTTCAGTTCCTAGTGAGCAAAAAGTTGTTACATATGCCCCCAAAACTCCTGATTTTTCCTCAGACTTTTATAGACTGTTCGATTATAACTTTTTTCTTTGATCGTTATTGGAAGGTTGAGTCAACTACCTTTTCCATTACATGAGCATCCCACAAAAAAGTGTACTGTTTTTCTTTTTACCAATATCATATGGGCTGTAATTTAGGAGATTTTTTCCAGCACATACACTGGATGTACCCACAGAGGATTATTGATGGAGTTTAGAACATACTTGTCAATCTTTTCAAAGACAATTTTGGCAGATTTTAGCCATGCATCGGGAACACCTCTGATCCACACGGAAATGTCGGTATTTGGAGTGGCGTTTGCACAAACCTCTGTGCGTCCCAGTTTCTAGGAGTCTGCAGCTTCTAGGCTTTCTAAACCAGACAATTTCTTTTAAGAGAAGCTCTGGTAGGTGCACAGTGTCAGCCCTCATCCATTAGGCCCATAATAACTTGTTATCTGATCACCTTGCAGTCATATGTTTCCATATGAACATGGAGCTTGGACACTTAGCTCGGTCATACCTATAGAGGGAGAAGAGATAGCAGTCACTATTTGGCCCTGGTGTTTGAGCGGGCTCAAAAGCCCATCAAACACCAGTATTTTAAATGGCGAATAATAGGTAAAAAAAATGCTTGTAGGGTAGAATGTGGGGAAAAAAACACAACTATGGTATAAATGACGTGTATTCTCCAGGTCAGTACAAATCTGGCGATACAACATTTTGATTAAGTTTTTCTACTTTCTACTTGCTTTGCAGATCTATTTTCTGTGACTGATAACTTTATTTTTCCATCTGTGGACCTGTGTGGGGGCTCGTTTTTTACGGGCTGAAGTGGAGTTTCTATTGGTATCACTTTGGAGTACATGAGACATTTTGATCAATTTGTTTTCCAGTTTTTATGGGGTGGCAAAACAACTATAAAAACCCACACTTTTGTCATTGGAAATTTTTGTTTTCTATGGCGTTTACCACAGAGGATAAATGATATTATATGTTGATATATCGAACTTATACAAAAGCAGTGACACCAATTATGTTTATTTATTTTTTCTTAAGAAATGGCAAACTAAGGGATGTTTTGAACCTTTAATATTTTCTCTTTTTTTATATATATACTTTTTACTCGTACCTTTAATACCCTAGGGTACTTGACCACTCTTGGGCACGATTGGTTGTACTCTCTTCAGCAGTGCAGTAGTATTGCAGAATAACATTTGAATATGGCTCTCCTAATGCAGGGTGTAATAGGAGTAATAAAATGGTAGTCACAGAAGCCCTTTTCTTTTTTTTTTTTTTAACCATAAACTTTTTATTGGTCAGATATAAAGTAGTACAAACAGAGTACAGTATATGTCATTGTAAGACCAAATTTCAACTTTTATCCCCAAAACACAACCAAACCCACCTCCCAAATCCATCTCCAGATTCAGAGCAGTAAATATCCATTACAATCACATAGCAATGCAATATTAATAACAGTCAGTTCTTGTCACAATAAAAATTGTACCTGGCTGTCGGACGGCCTCCATCCACACAACTGCCATAGACGCAGTCCCAGGAACCTCTACACCGAGATCCCCAACACCCTCTGCCTAACTAAGTTCGGTGACAGAAGCCCTTTTCTAGGCCCTGGGTTGCCCTGACAGCAAGTCGGCACCTTGGGAGGAAAATCAAGGGTCACAATAGATCGCAGCCCTATTCTTGAACCACTTATATCCCCCCGGTCATGTTTACTGCAGTATCGAATTGTTTCAATGACTGGTTTCAGAGTTATCGCGGATCCAGGCTGCTAGCGGCAGGTATCAGCTGTGACTAACAGCTGACTACTTCCAGGTATGGAGCAGGGTCAACGTGTGAGGCAGCTCAATACCCCCTTACTGACGTTATAATGTAAATGTATGCCAATTGTCATTAAAGGGGTTGTCTACTGTAATTTTTTATTTTTACCATACTGCTGTCTATTGGAAAAAAAAACGTATACTCACCTCTCCCCTCACCTCAGATGCAGCGCTGCCCCATCCTCACTCTTCGTCAGTCTGTTTACTTCTTGCTTCTTCCAAACAGGGACGTTATGTGCAACTGGCTGACTTCAAAATTCGGAGGATGCAAAAAGTTAACAGAAGACCGGCAGAAAGTGAGAATGGCTCAGCGCTGGATCAGAGGCGACGGGAGAGGTAAGTCTAGTGGGTTTCTTTTTACATTTTTATTTTAAATGGGCAGCATTATGCTAAAAAACAAAAAAAAAACCTTTACAGGGAATCTGGCCAATTTTTTTACTAATTAAAACAAGATAATGATATTTTTTCCTTCGCAGCCGTTTTTATTTTCTGATTGTAGGATTTTTTATTCTGTTGACTGTATATGATTACGAAGACGGCCATCTTACCTGAGCTGCTTTTACCAGCATTTAAAGAGATGCTTTACAGCAGCTACATGGAGATAGGAGGCTGTGAACAGGAGCAGACTCAACTTCTATAGGAGAGTTTTCTAGGCATGCTCTGTGACCTGAGAAGTCAGTGTGCAGGGATGGGGAGCTGTGACTATCTTCTATTGTGACTGGTAGGTCCTGTGTTGTCTATACACATTGGTGTCACTTTCCAGAGTATTCCTGCTTGTGCTGATAATGAGGAGACTGCTCAAAAGTTTTCTTTACATAACAGGAAGTGTCAGATTATTATTAGGCCTAGTGGCCAAATTGAAAACAGCAGGATTTCAGGAATTTTTTTTAATATTTATAGTGCTATGAAAAATTAAAAAAAACAAAACAAAAAACAGGACTGTGGAGTCAGAGTCGTGGAGTCGGTGTCCATTTTGGTGGAGTCAGAGTCGTTGTAAAATGGACCAACTCGGACTCTAAAATATAAAATAAATTTGGTACAGTTAGTTTAATCCAGTATGTGCTGAATATTTTTTCATAACAATTTGGGAAAATTCTGAAATGTTCTATTCTTGATTAGAAGATCTAGGCTTTTATCTGAGATGAACGTGCGCTGCACTTTATGTATATGCTCAGTAGTGAAGCTCCTCCGCTATTGATCAGAAGAAAAATGCACTGGAAGGATTGCCTGCACTCATCTCAGAACCATTGCTGTGGAGTTGGAGTCGGTGTCCATAAAAACATGAGTTAAACAATGGATCATGTTCTAATGACAAATTTTCTTTAAGGGGATAATGGAAATTTGCATTGTAGTCAATACTATAAACTTTGGTGCATATTATTTTTTACTCGTGGATATCAAACTCACACTGCAGAAAGAAAAAGTAAGCGACCTGTCATTTATTGATGTGGTTTCCACGTGGACTCTGCACTGGAGCTGCATTGAGTAGACAAGACACATTAGCCGCATTCAATGGGGCTACTCCATGTCCATAAGTACATCGAAATCTTCCACATGAAAAGCCATAATCTGTGGCATAAACCAGAGACCATCCTCATCAATTCATATGTTGTGTGAACTTGTCCTTAGACCTATGGTCTTGATTGTCAATATATAACAAACGCCAGCTGTAAAAGCAAAAGGTAACGCAGCGATGCATCCTGCAAGCTAATGTTGCATTTCGCAGTCAAATGTAGTGTGGATTGTGTGTGTCACATAAGAGGCAACCAAATATTTTTCATAACAACGTACAGTGATCCCTCAAGTTACAATGGCCTCAGGATACAATAAACATACATTGGTCTTTCTTGGGACATTGTATGTTGAGTGTAGTTCCAAGATACCATTTCCCAGCCGATTATCATGAATATTTTACTTGTTTAAACCGTATGACTTGGTCAAACGTTTTGGAAATCCTTCTACAAGTTTCTCACAAATTGGTTTGGAATTTTGGCTAATTTTTCCCAACAGAAGGTGTAACTGAGCCATGTTTGTTAGGTCGCCCGCTGGCCCCCTGCCTTTTCAGCTTTGCCCATAAATTTTCAATAGGATTGAGATCAGGGCTTTGTGATGGCCACTCCAAAACATTGATTTCACACGTGCGGCACCAATTCTCTGGAATATGCTACCGCGGGCGATCAGGCACATTCACAACCCTCACAGTTTTAAGAAGGCCCTGAAAACACATCTTCTCGGTCTGGCCCACCAAGATCCCTAACTGCTATCACACACATTTGTCACTCCATGCACTTGGGCACTCACAGGCACTTATCTGTATATAGATGTACTGTCAGGGTGGCAGGTTCATCCATTTTTCATGTAAACCACCCCCTATTTATGAAACATGGCTGGACCATTGTAAACTTGGCACTTCTTACCGTATGTTTCACCCATACACCCTAATAGATTGTAAGCTCTCACGAGCAGGGCCCTCACACCTTGTGTCTCATTTGTAAGTACTTTTAATGTGTAATGACTGTATGTTTACCCTTGAATTTGTAAAGTGCTGCAGAATATGTTGGCGCTATAGAAATAAAGATTATTATTATTATTATTGACTTGGGTATCCTTAAGCCACTTTGTAACCAGTTTGGCAGTATGCTTCGGCTCATTGTCCATTTGGAAGACCTGTTTCCACCCAAGCTTTCATTTCATGTCTGATGTCTTGAGATGTTGCTTCAGTATTGCCACATAATCTTCTTTCCTCATGATGTCATCTATTTTGTGATGTGCACCAGTCCCTCCTGCCGCAAAACAACCCCACAACATGATGCTGCCATCCCCGTGTTTCACAGTTGCGATGGTGTTCTTAGTCTCCCAAGCTTCTTCCTTTTTCCTCCGAATGTAACGATGGTCATTATGACCAAACAGTTCAATTTTGATTTTGTCAGACCACAGGATGTGTCTCCAAAAATGTAGGTCTTTGTTCCTGTGTGCATTTGCAAACATTAATCTGGCTTTTATATGTCTCTTTTGGAGTAATGGCTTCGTCCTGGCAGAGTGGTCTTTCAGCCCATGTTGATACAGTACTCGTATTACAGTGGATAATGACACAATCTTACCGGCTTCCGCCAGCATCTTCACAAGGTCTTTTGCCTTTGTTTTTTAGGTTGATATGCACATATCGGACCAAAGCACGTTCATCTCTGAGCCACAGAACACATCTCCTCTTGAGAGGTATGATGGCTGACCATTCCCATCTTGTTTGTACTTGCATATAATTGTTTGTACAGATGAACGAGGCACCTTCAGGTATCTGGAAATTGCACCCAAGGATGATCCAGACTTGCGCATGTCAACAATTCTCTTCCTGATATCTTGGCTGATTTCTTTAGACTTTCCCATGATGTTACACACAGAAGCAGTGCGTTTCTGGTGTGCAGTTAAAATATATCCACAGGGGTGTCTCTAACTCATGTCAAGCTTCTAAAGACATGACATCATCAAATGGGCTGTCCCAATTTGTTTAAAGGCTTAGTAATCCAAGTGTATGTAAACTTTTGACTTTGTAGAAAGTAATAAAAATGCCTTAAAATTCTCTCTCTCATTATTCCTAAGTAACCTAAAACTGATGTTTATTCTGATTTCATGTCAGATAGTGAGAAAAACATGCATATGTGTTTTTTATATAGTGTATGTAAACTTCTGGTCTGAGAAGGATCCCTGACAACAAAACTTGTATCACAAAAGGGAATAGTCATATAGTAAAATTGAACTTTTAATAATATTTTACATCACAATACAAAACAGACGAAAACACTGTCCAGACCAGGAGATGGGGATGTGGGGGGGGGGGGGGGACAAAAATACTTGCCCTAGTAGTCTCTATAAGGGATCTACACTGAGCCCTACCTAAACACAAGAGGGTGATCGCCCCAACAAGGGCGTCCCTAAACTGAACCTCACCCTGTTATGTGACCCTAGTAATCCCTAATGTCCCTTTCCCAACATGTTTTGAATCTCCCAGAAGATCACAGAATCTCCTCAGGGGACAAACAATGGGATAATACTGGACAAAGGAGGAGTCGCAAAATGCACAATTTTAAACATAGTCGGGAATGGTCAAAACTTCACAAAAACATGGACACAAATAAACAGATAAAGTAATGTTGCAGCGTTTAGCTTTGACTAGGATGCCAGGATATGCTAGCCATACGCTGAACCATAATATATGCACATTATCATTTTTCCCTGCGGCAGAAGCACTTCCTATTCTGACCACTCGTCATCCTAGTCAAAGCTAAACGCTGCAACATTAGTTTATCTGTTCATTTGTGTCCATGTTTTTGTGAAGTCTTGACCATTCCTGACTACGTGTACAATTGTGCATTTTGCGACTCTGCTTTTGTGACACCTCCTTTGTCCAGTGTTATGCCGTTGTTTGTCTCCTGAGGAGATCCTGTGATATTCTGGGAGGATCGAAACATGTTTGGACAGGGACATGAGGGATTACTAGGGTCACATAACAGGATGAGGTTCCAGTCAGGGACACCTTTTTTGGGCTGACCACCCTGTGGTCTGTAGGTAGGGGTCAGTGTAGATTGTATATAGGGACTACTAGGGCAAGTGTATTTCCCTCCTCTCTGCTGGTCTAGACACTGTTTTTGTCCTTTTTGTGTTGTGATGTAAAATATGTGGGTCTTGATATTTAAAAAAAAAAAAAATAACATTAAAAGTTACATTATAGTATATGACTATTCCGGAGGCTTAACTTGAAGCTTCTGGGCCCTAATGCAAAAACTGAAAAAAAAAAAAGCCTCCAAACTACCATGTGTCTTGTACAATACTGGTGTCTTCCTATGTGGCAGAAGGGCCTTTGGGCCCCCTCAGGATTCAGGCCTGGTAGTTACTCTTACCTCTGCACCCCTTATAGCTATGTCCCTGCTTATAGGTACAAGAAAGGAAGGCAGGTACTCACGGTTGTCCTCTCTAGTTTCTATGGGAATTCCGAATGTAGCCGAGCACACTTAGCTATATTCCAAACTCCCATAGAAATGAATGGGGAGACTGACCGTGAGCGCCGCCCTCCTCGGCATTCAGGCCAGGTAGCGAGTGTTACCTTAGCACCCCCTCTAGCTACGCCCCTGCTTATAGGTACAAGCTGACCATGTTACAAAGTGAGGAGGCGGGGGCTCGGGGTCATCCTAGTTATTTGTATGGGAATTACGAATGTAGCTGAGCGCACTTAGCTATATTCCAAACTCCCATAGAAATGAATAGGGGGGAAAACGACCGTGAGCGCCGCCCTCCTCAGGATTCAGGTCAGGTAGCGACTGTTACCTCTACACCCCCTATAGATACGCCCCTGATTATAGGTATGAGCCGTCCATGTTACACAATGAGGTGGGCGGGGGCTCGGGGTCGTCCTCGCTAGTTTTTATGGGAGTTCTGAATGTAGCCAAGTGCACTTAGCTATATTCTGAACTCCCATAGAAATGAATGGGGAGACCGGCCGCGAGTCCCTCCCCCTCATTCAGTAACACGGTCGGTTCGTAGCTATGAGCAGACCTCAACACAGAAGGGGCTTCTTTAAACCACATTTTCCATTACTTTGGGGCCAGTTTTCAATAGAGTTATGGTCTCCACATACAATGGTCGTCCCAGAAGCCATCCCTCCTGTATGTGGAGGGAGCGCTGCATTAGAAAGTAATAGCCTTTACAGGAACCTGCACCTTCTAGGAAACCATTGCCTTCACACTACTGTCTGTAGATACATAGACGTGTAGGACTCTGCACTGCAGTTTATTGTAATCTTGTGTTTCCAGTCGTGTTTGTCATGGGGCCCAGGAGGGCGCGGTATTATCAGGGTGAGCCCCAGTCACACTTGTCAGTGTAATCCTCCTGTGCCTGGTGACACGGTCACTCGCCGTCCTGGAGCCGCCGACACTCCCTGGACGCTGATTGGTCGTCACCTCACCTTCGCGCTCCTTCTCGCACTTGGATTGGCTCTGCCAGCTGTCAATCAAAGCGAGCGTCCCGGCTGCAGGTGGCTGTGTGAAGTTGCTCACATAGTAGTGGCTGCAGCCGCAGGGACAGTGGCGCAGCCGTCACCATGGTGGCCCCACAGCCGGACTAGCAGCACGACGGTTACACGGGATTACCGGACGCAGACATGAGCGATCCCGGCCCGGGCAGGCTGGACCTCAGCTTCCTGAAGGAGGAAGAAGCCAGCCGGATCCTGGAGGTGCTGGAGAGGGACGAGCGGCTGCGGAGGACGGAGAGAGAGCGGCTCAGGTGCGGACTCTACTAACTAGTGCGTCAGCAGCTGCGCTGTGCTGGGGAATCTGGCGCACAGTACTGCGCATGCGTGTCCACCCCAGATGTGATCAATAATGGACAGGAGTCCTAATCAGCTATTGTGCAGAGCATCTCACAGCTGTGGTGAAACTACAACTCCCAGCATGCTCTGTCCACCCCAGATGTGATCTATAATGGACAGGAGTCCTAATAAGCTATAGTGCAGAGCATCTCACAGCTGTGGTGAAACTACAACCCCCAGCATGCCCTGTCCACCCCAGATGTGATCTATAATGGACAGGAGTCCTAATAAGCTATAGAGCATCTCGCAGCTGTGGTGAAACTATAACCCCCAGCATGCCCTGTCCATGACAGGCGGCACACCAGGAATTTAAGGCATATATTCAAAATAGTACTCACTCCCCAGCGACAGTCTTATGGTAACCGGCTGTATCCTAGACCTCACTCCAGACTCCATTGGGTAAAGCAATACAGAAAAACTTGCTTCCAAAAATGGTCCAGTCGTCCAGCGGATCCTAAAAATGGCTACTTTATTAGAAAACACATATTTCCGCAACAAACATAATGCATGAAGTGCCAGCTAACACGTTTCGGAATAGAGCTGTGAACAAGGCTTCTTTCCGAAACGCGTTAGCCTGGCACTTCATGCATTATGTTTGTTGCGGAAATATGTGTTTTCTAATAAAGTAGCCATTTTTAGGATCCGCTGGACGACTGTACCATTTTTGGACAGCAAGTTTTTCAGCAAACCAAGAAGATGCTAAAGTTTGATGGCAATTCCGCAAAGCATCAAGAATACCCCCCATAAAAACCCCGCCATGTATGTAGAGTAACCCCCGATGACTGATAACGGCGCGTGACGGATGGGGCAGAACGCCGTGTGTGAATCCAGCCTCGGGATGGTCACACAAGATTTTGATGAGTAAGGTTAGGGGCAAGGATTTATAGTTGGTTTTTGACACTGTTTTCAGATTTTGAAACTGGTGAGAAACCAACTGTAAACCATTTCCATAGACCTCAATAGAAAATCCGCGTCATAGTCTACATAGCTCGGATTTTCTGACCATTTTGTGAGTATAAGATACTGGTCAAGTTCTGATTAGATACCTACCAGTATTTTTTTCTTGCCATGTGGACACAGACATAGGGTGGGTTCAAACGGCGTATGTGGCGCATACAGTCTGCTCCACAATACACATTCATTGCGCTGTCAAAATTATACACCTGTGAGCACATAATTACCACAGTGCAAACGAGGCGTAATAACCCGAGGCCCATCCTGAACTTTACTATGTGCTGAGGAGTATACTTCTGAGAAGAAGTCACATGTCTTTAGGAATAATAGGAATATATTTAATGTGTTTTTATGAATACAACCAAGGAACATATATACCAATGTCACATCAGTGAAAACAATATGAAAATACAAATGTTGGTGTCAGTAATTGGCCTGTGGCGTAATTAATCAAAAAGCATAGATTATACCAAAATACATTTTAGCATATTGTATTCATTGAAAAAAAAAAAAAAAGTGTACAAATACGATTAAAACAGGTTAGAAAAATCAAACCGAGCCTTAAAGGGGTTGTCTCACTACATTGACTCATCTTGCTTCAGTTCTGTTTTCTTGGTTTCATTTTGAATTCAGGGGCCTGTTTACTGGCTTCTACTAGGCTGCAGTAGAAGCCAGGTCTGTAGCTATAGCAACCACTGCTGGCAGCTTATTAGGAGAGATCAAGCAGGTCTGTAGCTATAGTGACCTGAGGAGCTGATGCAGCCCATACAAGAAGGGATATCTAGGAATAGGTAGGATACTGTTAATGGACACATATTGCAAAGTGACTTGTTTTTGCAAGATCTTTAACATAAAAAGCAATCCTTGTAGTGAGACAACCCCTTTAAATTAGAAGGTCTCGTAACAAATATCAAGTGCAGCACAAAACACATCATATCCAGCAGACAAGACTGACTAGAATGGTTAGTTGGAAAGCTTTCCTGGTATGCGATTTTCCTTCATGTGGCGTCAATTCTTTTCAGACTCGTGCTAAATTACAACTGTATTGTAAATTGTTCAAGCCATATAACGGTGAAATTACACCCAAAATCCGTGCACAGATATGGCCCGTAAGATGCCGTGTGTACACCCCCTTAATCTTCAAAGTCTACCTCCAAACCTGCTTCAAAAAAAAACCTGAATAGAGGAGTATTATGAAGCCTATGTTGAAACAAATTTAGAAAAATCTGATCGCCATTGTTTTCTGTGAGGATTTTACTCGCATAAACGCCTCAAGAGTTGGCATGTCATTTAAAGTTACTCCAGTAAAATTGTCTCTGAATATGTGCTGTGAATACGTGTCTTATGAATGATGGTGTATTTTACATTGCAATCAATAAGGTGCTTAGACCTTAAAGCTTATTTTGCCGTAAAATAAGGTTCAAAATACTGTGTGTGAACATACCCTAAGGCTACAGTATGTCCACACTGCATAAGAAAACGATCGTATCCCCGGCGCTTTTTGTTTTTTAAAAGCGCCGCAGACAGGGCTGTGGAGTCAGAGTCGTGGAGTCGGAGTCGGTGGCTATTTTGCAGGAGTCGGAGTCGTCATAAAAGGGACCGACTCCGACTCCCAAAATATATAATAAGTTGGTCCAGTTAGTTCTGTGCAAAGAGCAAGAGGAATTGGGTCCGGCCAATGCTACTGCTCCCATATCTTCCCGCCTCATCACATGAGGAGTGTAATTGATGACATGGAGCAGGCAAAGCGCTGCCCCAGGGGAGAAGATTCTGCTCCATGGCAAACAGATTTCAGCAAAATGTTTCACCTGTTTTCAAAGAAGTAGAAGATTTCAACCATTCATCAAAACTGTCTGTGTCTGAGGCAATTCCTTTATACCCTGACATTGTTAGAGATGTTGCCCCTGTGGTCACCGCTTTGCCCCCAAGCCAAGTTAGTGTAGAGAGGCCGTTCTCTAGCCTGGAAATAATGAAATCAGATGTGAGGTCATGTATGCAGGATCTGATGGAGGCAATACTATTTCTCAGAACAAATTCAGAGACTCCACAAATGTTCCTGCAGTGTTTTGGATATTTACAATTTTTTTTGTGTTCTAAAGTCATATCCAGTAAATATATTTTACACTGACAAGCAAAATGGTAACAATATTTTGAACTTATGACTTTCAGGCTTCATATCTCACCATCCACTACAGCTTTGTACATGAGGCTACTGTAATTTTATATACAGTCATCTTACCGATCTTATACATAAATTTGACTTGCAAGTATTTAGCATCTGCTTAGTTCTGCAGATTCTTTCCTGTAACTGCATTGTTACTGTTTTGCTCCTAAAAATCAAAATGTTAATTTTTGTTATTTTGTTAGTATTTGGGAAATCCACCTTTGGTTTTCAATACTGCCTGAATCCTTCTGGGCTCTGGATCAGATTCAAGCACATCTTGACTAAAATCTGATCCCAGGTCTCTTCTACACATTCCCAATGATGGTGCAGAAAGGACTTGTATACAAATACAGCTTTTTCTTCAACTCTACCCACAAGTGTTCAAAAGATCAAAACATTGTTACCCTTTTGCCTGTCAGTGTCTGTTCTACGTAAATAGCTTGATTATTGTATCATAAGTTGATAAACAGCCTGATGTTACCATTTTACTATAGTAAATTTGTTACTTAAACATGCGACATTTATGAGTGTGTCTGTAGTCGGAGGTTTGGGAAATTGAGGAGACGGAGTCGGGGCTTTGGCTTGCCGACTCCACAGCCCTGGCCGCAGATACGATCATTCCTGCGGCACCATACCCGGCAATAGAAAAGACGAGCTTCAGTCTCCACAGCTCGTCTTTTCTCTGCCCGTCTTTCGGCAGCGGTGTATTTCTACAACATGTATAATACGTCGGCGCTTCTCGTCTTCTTGACGTCTTCCCATACAATACAATTGTATGGGGGACGTCAGGAAAACGAGAAGCGACCGCGGCTTTTGTCACAAAGCGTGACAAAAACCGCGGTCCTGCATCAGAGAAAAAAAACCGCTTTTGGGCCTTTTTTGGTCTATGCAGTGTAGACATAGCCTAAGTGTAAACAAGGTGGACGCTCTCTAACATGGACTGCACTGCAGATGTGATGCAGATTTCAACTCTATGGACAGAAAGTAGCAACGTCCGAAGTGTAAATTGATGGCAAAATAAGCACAAAAAATATCCACAGCATGTGGCGACTTCCATAAAATGTCATCCACATGGAAAATCCACAGCAAACCTGACCCAGGTGAACTCAGCCCTAGGCCTCCCTCACACTTGCAGAGGGGAAAATAAGTATTTGATTCACTGGCGATTTTGCATGGAGAATGGAGAGGACTGTAATTTTTAACTTATTATTTATTTTAGAACGCCCTTAGCTCCAGAGCGCTGCACATTCGAGGGGGATTATATACATAACATAGGTCAAACAAGTACAAAGTGACGATAAATAACTAACAACTGGTCCAGAGGGAGTGAGTAGGTACACTTCAACTGTGAGAGACAGAATCTAAAAAAAAATCCAGAAAATCACATTGTATGATTTTTAGTTAATTAGCATTATATTTCATGAAATAAGTATTTAATACAATAGAAAAACATAATTTAAAGGGTTTTGCCACGATGTAATGTTGACGTGGGATCTTCCACGAGGGGTATTTAATCACTTTTCTAAATGTGATTGCAAAAAGTGAAGCCTGTGAGAGCTACAGCATTGCTCAGTCCCCCTTAGTTTCCTGACAGTTTACATTAGACACGACCAGGACACTGAGAGGAGCTGATTTGGCTGTGCTTGCGTGTTTGCACTTCTTATCTGATGACAGGAAACATGAAGGAGCTTGCAAGGGGCTGGGGAGAAAAGTGCGGTGTATGAGGCTGTATAGAGAATCCACTGGTTGTAATGTAATTATTTGAGTAAACTTTGCAGACGCTCCCTGCTTCCTCACTCTCTGCTCACCCCCTCTGCCTCTCCCCCCTCAGCATGCTTTGTTTATCTTCTCTCCTGAGCAGATAAGAGGTAAGGAACTCACTTCATGACAAAACTCCTTTAATATTTGGTACAGAAACCTTTGTTTGCAGTTACAAAAGGTCAGACGTTTCCTGTAGTTCTTGCAGACACTGCAGCAGGGATTTTGGCCCACTCCTTCATACAGATCTTCTCCAGATCTTTCATGTTTTGGGGCTGTCGCTGGGCTACAGTGAGTTTCAATTCCCTCCAAAGATTTTCAGTTGGGTTTGGGTCTGGAGACTGGCTAGGCCACTCCAGGACTTTGAAATACTTGTTATATAACCACTCCTTAGTTGCCATGGGTTTGTGTTTTGGGTCATTGTCTTGCTGGAAGACCCATCTTCAATGCTCTTACTGAAGGAAGGAGGTTGGGCATGTATCTTGTGATACATGGCCATATCCATCCTCTGGTCAAGATGGTGCAGTCGTCCTATCCATTTTGCCTAAAAGCATCCCCAAAGTATGAAGTTTCCACCCCCAAGCTTCACGGTTGGGATGCTGTTCTTGGGGTTGTCCTCATCCTTCTTCTTCATCCAAATACGGCGAATGGAATTGATACCAAAAAGTTCTATTTTGGCCTCATCTGACCACATGACCTTCACCTGCCTCCTCTGGATCATCCAGATGGTCACCGGTGACCATCTTGCATGGAGCCCCAGACAGAGGAAGATCAACAGTCATCTTGAGTTTCTTCCATTTCCTAATAATTGCGCCAACAGTTGTTGTCTTTTCATCAAGCTGCTTGCCTATTGACCTGTAGCCCATCCCAGCCTTGTGCAGCTCTACAATTTTGTACCTGGTGTCTTTAGACAGCTCTTTGGTCTCAACCATGGTGGAGAGGTTGGAGTGTGATTGATTGTATGGACAGGTGTCTTTTATACAAGTAATGAGTTCAAACAGGAAGGCAGTGCATTTTCTTAAAGAAAAATTAACAGGTCTGTGACAGCCAAAATTCTTGCTGGTTGGAAGGAGATCAAATACTTATTTCATGCAATAAGATGTAAATTAATTATTTAAAAATTATACCATGTGATTTCCTGGATTTTTTTCATTTAGATTCCATCTCTAACTGTTGAAGTGTATCTATGATAAAAATTACAGACCTCTCCATTCTGTGTAGATGGGAAAACTTGCAAAATTAGGCTGCGTTCCCACGGCAAGGGACACATACCGGGCGGTATTTGTCCTGTGTTGCGGCCGTCCCTACGGCCGCAGGGGGCGGCTTTTCTCTGCGATGAGCGGAGAAAAGCCCTCCCCCTTCACATTGAGGTGTTCATATTCCGTCCGGAAACCGGATGGAAGAATGAACATGCTCAATGTTTTTTGAGCGGACCGTGGGCAGCAAAACCGGCCGACGGAAAACCCGTGAAGTGGGGGCTGCTGCACGGGTTTTCCATAGAGCACAATTGTGCTCATATGTTAGAGCAGTTGTCCAGCAAATAAAATTAGTCTTCATTGGAGTTGAAGTGGTAAGAAAAAAAAAAATCTTACCTGTGTGTCCCCTGCCGCTCCGGAGCTCTCCAGAATCCAGGGCTATGGAGTTGGCAAGCCAAAGCCCCGACTCCGACTCCTCAATTTCCCAAATCCCCGACTCCGACTCCTGACTCCTGACTCCCTCATACACGGCGCATGTTTAAGTGATAACTTTATTGTAGTAAAATGGTCCCATCAGGCTTTTCTCACCTTATGATACAATAATCAAGCTACTTAGGTAGAACAGACACTGACAAGCAAAAGGGTAACAATGTTTTGATCTTTTTAACACTTGTGGGTAGAGTTGAAGAAAAAGCTGTATTTGTATCCAAGTCCAGTCTGCACCAACATTGGGAATGTGTAGAAGAGACCGGGGATCAGATTTTGGTAAAGATGTGCTTGAATCTTATCCAGAGCCCAGAAGGATTCAGACAGTATTGAAAACCAAGGTGGATTTCCAAAATACTAACAAAATAATAAAAATTAACATTTTGATTTTTAGGAGCAAAACAGTAACAAAGCAGTTACAGTAAAGAATCTGCAGAACTAAGCAGATGCTAAATACTTGCAAGTCAAATTTATGTATAAGATCGGTAAGATGACTCTATATAAAATTACAGTAGCCTCATATACAAAGCTGTAGTGGATGGTGAGATATGTAGCCTGAAAGTCATAAGTTCAAACCATTGTTACCATTTTGCTTGTCAGTGTAAAATATATTTATTGCATATGACTTTAGAACAAAAAAAAAAATGTAAATATGCAAAACACTGCAGGAACATTTGTGAGGTCTCTGAATTTGTTCTGAGAAATAGTATTGCCTCCATCAGATCCTGCATACATGACCTCACATCTGATCTCCTTATTTCCAGGCTAGAGAACGGCCTCTCTACACTAACTTGGTGAGGGGGCAAAGCGGTGACCACAGGGGCAACATCTCTAACAATGTCAGGGTATAAAGGAATTGCCTCAGCCACAGTCAGTTTTGATGAATGGCTGATCTTCCACTTCTTTGAAAGCAGGTGAAAAATTTGTCTGAACTCTCTTTGTCCTGGGAGCAGAATCTTTCCCCTGGGGCAGCGCTTTGCCTGCTCCATGTCATCAATTACACTCCTCATGTGATGAGGCTGAAGATATGGGAGCAGTAGCACTGGCCGGACCCAATTCCTCTTGCTCTTTGCATCGAACTAACTGGACCAACTTTTTATATATTTTTGGGAGTCGGAGTCGGTCCCTTTTATGACGACTCCGACTCCTGCAAAATAGGCACCGACTCCGACTCTACAGTGCTGCGAGAATCTGCTCCTCTTGATTTCTGGGTTCTTGTCCCGACAAAGGAGACACTTGTGCTTCATTGTAAGGGTTTGTTCACACGGCTTATTGTGGCGCATATAGTACGCGCTGCAATACGCCGTGTGTTTTGGAACCATGCCATGATCAGCGCGTAATTCCAAAGCACGGGAGCGCCGGCCCCATTGACATGCATCGTCAGCCGTGCGTATTCGCCGCTGACAATTGACATGTCAATTCTCCCCCCGTGTGTACGATATGATCATATTGTACGGTCTCTATATGAGAGCTATGAATTACCGTAATTGCGGTGCGCACTTTACCGCGTATTAAGCGCAGTATGTGGCGAAATACGCGCTCAATTACGCGAGATATTAAGCTGTGTGAACATACCCTAAGTGAGTGCAGCACGAGCCTCTCCTGTGTGTCAGGATAGGAACCCGGAAATCAAGAGGAGTGGATCCTGTTGGTCTGCGGAGCGGCTGGGGACACGCAGGTAAGTATGATTCTATTTTCTTACCACAGAAGCCCCAACGAAGAATAATCTTTATTTGTTGCACAACCCATGTAATCGACAGCGTGTCACTGTGAGTACATTCACACTGCTGATTCAGCGCTAAATCGGCATCCGAATCAGTTCTTAAATCTGACTGCAATCCGCCTTACGTTATTTCTAATGGAAAATCGGCATCACTGAGCACATGAAGCTGATTTTCTGCAGCACAGGAAAAGAACTGGCATGTCTGGTTCAGTGCTGAATTCTCGCATAGTGCATGGAGGCTGAAATTAGCTGCAAATCTTCATCCAAAATCCGCGCTTACTGGCACAGAATTTAGGTGTGGATTCCATGCTAATTCAGAGCTGAAAATCAGTCATGTGAACCTACCCTTGATCTTGGGGGGACGCTGCAGGTTTGTTGTCACGCAGAATGGGCCTGGGAGGTTCAGACCGGAGCACTTTATTAATAGCTTAGTGGTCAGGTACTGCATGTGGCATACACAGTGTTCAGTATTGACCCAGTGGAAAAGGATGAGGAGGTTAGGAACATTCTTGGTGACCTGCTGAAGGTTTTATCTTTGGAGTACGAGAGGTCGGGAGTGGGTAGAGTCTCTCTCCTTTGGAGGGGTTTTGCCTTTATAGTACACTAACCTGTTGGTGGGCTAATGCTGCCTGGTGGTGGGCTACTGCTGGCACTGTAGGACCTTTGTTTAGTGGTAGTAACTGCATGTGGATACAGGGCTCGCAGGCACTGAGCTTGGGCTGTAGTGGCCGCACTGCTGAAAAATATCACTATGGATTTTTGTGGTTCACTGTGATTATTGATATTGTATACATTATTATTGTAGTGTGTGTGTGTATGTATATGTGTGTATATGTGTATATATATATATACAAGGGAAAAAAAAGCACACCCAATAATAGAAGAAAAAAAATAGACACGGGTGCCAGCGGCGACAGCTCTGATATAAGGGCTCAAATGAATAAAGTAGTGAAAAATCCACGTCACTCCTCAAAGATTTACAAGCAAAAGAGTAGTTTATTCCTCTATGCCACAGAACGACGTTTCAGCTCTCTCACAGAGCTTGACAAAGGCTCTGTGAGAGCTGAAATGTAGCTTTGTGGCATGGAGGAATAAACTACTCTTTTGCTTGTAAATCTTTGAGGAGTGACGTGGATTTTCACTACTATATAAATATATATTTGTTGTAGTGTTTGTGTGTGTGTACGTGTATATATATATATATATATATATAGATGTATAGTCGCACATATATATATATTAATATATATATATATATATATAATATATATATTATAATAGTGTATAGTCGCACATATATATATATATTATATATATATATATATATATATATAATATATATATATATATATATATATATATATCCAATATGGGAATTCACCATGTGATCACTTGATGGCTGCTATAACATACTGCAATACCCCAGTATTGCAGTACAGTATTCCCTTTGACTGGGCTTATGCTGTCCTGAGATGGGAGACCAGGGGGCTCAGCTGCCATGATAACCCATCAGCACCCTGTGATTCCCTTATGTTTGAGCTGACAGTAGGAACCCCTTCTCTCTTTATTTTTTTGGTAAACTGAACTTCATTAGTTTTATCACATAAATCACAAATACGTTACAGTAGGAAATCCTAAAATGATAGAAGTAAAGAAAGCCCAGCAAATATCAGGTACAATAGAAATGTGATGTCACAAAGATAGCAGTCTGTTCACTATTGCCCATCTGATGTATTTTAGGGTACGGCATAGACAAAACACTGGTTGGATCTTGATTTAGAATAGTTTCTGGCTGCGGTTTGTGGATTCGGCTGTCCCCCTATTACATTAAACAGTACATTTTCCACCGTAAAACTGGGCGAAAGAATGTGCATGTTCCCAGTTTTTTAGACGGTTTTTGGATTTTGAGCCGGTAATTGATGAGAGATTATGTGGGAAACTACTGAGAATTTTTAGTTACTATCCTGTTTCCCCAAAAATAAGGCAGTGTCTTATATTAATTTTTGCCCCTAAAGGCAAACTAAGACTTCTTTTTAGGGGATGTTTTTTTTTTCTATGAACAATAATTCACATTTATTGTTGAACAAAACATCAACCTGTATTAATATACTGTAGTGATTTCATCACAAACATCAGCAGCCAAACTCTGAATTGCATAAAGAAATATGCACTGTCTTATTTTCGGGGGGGTGTCTTATTTTTGGGGGAAACAGGGTATATATTGAAGAGTTTTAATTTGTTCCCCACACTGTAGGAGTTCAGTTTTGTGTGCCTGGATACCCCTTTAACCCTGTAATTGCTGACCCGCGGCTTTTCCATGTGGAACCTGCCATCTTAGGTGCAGTTAACACCTTCATTTCAATGAGGTTCTGTGGAAAATTCTAAATGGGTGGATTTAGCACAGATATAAATAGGAATTGTTTGACTAGTTTTCCAGCTGTAGAAGCAGTGCGTGTCTGTGGTGACGCTGTGCAGACGTGGTCTGTGTATATAATTATAGGGCGATCTCTGCCCTGTGACACAGTAGTAACCAGGCCAAGTGTTCCTCCAGCTCATACTGGAGCAGGAATCACACCGTTTTATTTGTCTTCCGATTTAGGAAAGGGAGTGTGTGAGGTGTTAGTAGAAGTGTCACATAATCCAGGAGAAAGCCACTGAAGCGTCAGGAAGTGCGGGTATTAGCCATCCGTGCACCGCTGATATCATGTAGTCATTAAAGGCTTATAGCAATCATATAAAATTATATTCATATGAAAAACAGGCTAAAAACCCGAAAATTCAGGTGCTGCACCCAAACCCCCAACCGACTGCACAGTCATAGTGCAGGAAGCTCCGATGTGAGGGGATTATTGCAGGTTGTACTACAGAGCACATAGAATGGAGCAGCAGGGGGTGGTGTGTTGGAGACAGACTGCCCTATAAGTAGTGTTTCTAAGGACATGTTCACATGGCTTATTTTTCTGTTTAAAGACTGCATGTCATACGCAATCAAAATCCCAGGCATATTCTCAATATACCAATACCAAACATGTAGGGTTTTCGTTATGTTTTGGTAGCATAAAAAAATTCAATCATTTTCTATTTTTTACGTTTTCATCTCAGCGCCATTTTCTACGACCAATAACTTTTTTTGTACTTCCACCTGTAGTACTGAGTAAGGGTCCATTTTTTGCTGAAGAGTACTTTTTAGTGGTACTAGTTGTTTATCACTTTTATTCCAATTTTTAGGGGATATGAAATGACCCAAAAAACCACAATTTTAGTGTCTGAAATTTGTTTTCTTCTACGGTGTGCAGCGTACGGGATAAATGTTTTATTATATTTTAAAAGATCGGACTTTCACGGACACGGCTATACTAATTATCTGTAACTTTTCTATAATTTGTTTATTTTTAGTTGTAAAATGGAAAAAAGGGGGGGGGGATTTGAACTTTTAGGGCGAGATGTCCAAAAATTGGCGGTGCTACATCAGTTTTTAGGCGCATTAAATAAGTGTTAATTGCGCCAGGAAGTCCGACCCTATCAAAAATCTGGCGTCAGTTATACCTTGCATAGTAAACATAATGCGCCTAAAAATGATGCGCTGTGCGCCTCCATAACGCAATGCGCCTATAGCACAGCAATACAAGTGTATATGTGTTAGGCGCATTACAAGTATGTGTTAGGCGCATTACAAGTATGTGTTAGGCGCATTACAATTATGTGTTAGGCGCATTACAATTATGTGTTAGGCGCATTACAAGTATGTGTTAGGCGCATTACAAGTATGTGTTAGGCGCATTACAAGTATGTGTTAGGCGCATTACAAGTATGTGTTAGGCGCATTACAAGTATGTGTTAGGCGCATTACAAGTATGTGTTAGGCGCATTACAAGTATGTGTTAGGTGCATTACAAGTATGTGTTAGGTGCATTACAAGTATGTGTTAGGTGCATTACAAGTATGTGTTAGGCGCATTACAAGTATGTGTTAGGCGCATTACAAGTATGTGTTAGGTGCATTACAAGTATGTGTTAGGTGCATTACAAGTATGTGTTAGGTGCATTACAAGTATGTGTTAGGTGCATTACAAGTATGTGTTAGGCGCATTACAAGTATGTGTTAGGCGCATTACAAGTATGTGTTAGGCGCATTACAAGTATGTGTTAGGCGCATTACAAGTATGTGTTAGGTGCATTACAAGTATGTGTTAGGCGCATTACAAGTATGTGTTAGGTGCATTACAAGTATGTGTTAGGCGCATTACAAGTATGTGTTAGGTGCATTACAAGTATGTGTTAGGTGCATTACAATGATCTGTTAGGTGCATTACAAGTATGTGTTAGGTGCATTACAATTATGTGTAAGCCGCATTACAATTATGTGTTAGGTGCATTACAATTATGTGTTAGGCGCATTACAAGTATGTGTTAGACGCATTACAAGTATGTGTTAGGCACATTTCATATACTTGTAATGATAAGCTATGCACCTCCGTGCGCGATTGCGATAGTTCCCAATACCCAAATTGTAGGTTTTGTATAACAACAGGAAAAAGTCTTTTCCTCCAAACAATGTATAGGAATGCACACACTCAAAGTAATCTTACAAGAAGTGAGGCATAAAGTATGACGCTTTAACAAAAATTTCAAAGTTTGGGTCGAAAAGTTTGGTCACTACAATATTGTTGGGCAAAAAATTTTATCCAATAAAAGTAGTTTTAGGGCAAAAAGGGAGGTTTTACAAAGTGAAATTTAACAAGGTTGTAGGCTCATTTGTGTTTAAAGCCAAAATTAAATTGTTAGAATAAAGTAATGTTGTTGAAATTGCTTAAATTTATTTTTAATAATCAATTGTGAGGGCATTAAAAGGTTTGGGGGGCTCCCAATAGGTTTAACGCTTACAAGAATGTTTAGGGAACTTGTGTGGGACTTTGTTTGGCATTACAAAAATTTAGGCCATTCGTATGATTTGTGAAAAAATTGAGTTTAAATAGTGTAGGCACTTAAAAGAAAATTAAAAATTTTTGGGTTAAAGAGAAAATGGTTTTGGGGAACAATGGAGTTCCTAAAATTTAAGCCTTTAAAACAAAATACGAAAAATTTTGTTTTAGGGGGATCTTTTAAATTTTGGTGGAACAGTAGTGTTTAAAAACAAGTAATACCTTTACAGAAGTTAAAATTACAAGTATTTTAGGGCATACAAATGTGAAAGTGATTAAAGTATTTTTTGGCAATTCAATACTAAATATAGGTCAAAACCCTCAAGTGCTTGAAGGGATTTACTCTGCCATGGGTTTTTCCCACCCAAAAATCAACCACTAAATGAACAATGATAATAAACTTCGGCAAGGGGGAACCATTCAAGAAAATAATCCCCTAAATAAAATTTAAGGAAGGTCAAACCATAAATGGTGGGCAACAGCGCTTAATTTAGGACTGTTCAAGTTGGTTTCATTTATAAACGCCTAGTTTTGGGGTTGAAAGATATTTCTCCTTTGGCTAAATTATCCAAAATTTTAAAAAAATGTTGGGGAAATTCCCCTAAGGGAAACTTTTTTTTTTTTCAGATTATAAATTGGAACAAAGAAGAAGATGTGATGAAAAAACCCTTTTACAGTGATACAGACAGCAAGAACAGTATATTAAAGTTTTTCAAGTTCCTGCTGGGCGAAGTGCAAAATCAACAAAATATATTTAAATTCCTTTGTTTAAATAGTAAAAAACATGGTTTTGGGTTTGTTTAACAATAACCATTATGCTGTAAAGGGTTTTAAAAATTTTTTAAAGTGAAATAAAAACTTTTTTAAATAGTTATTAAACAAGAAATTTTTTCCTTTCCTTTTTTTTTACAACGAAATTTTTTGTGTTTCCCAAAAAATGAAATAACCCTTTAAATGGGGAGAATTTGTAATAAAAAAGTGAACTATCTTCCCAATTGTGTTAAAAAGAAAGGGGGGAATAAGGTTAATTAGGGTTTAAGGAAACTTTGATTTAAATAACGAAAAAAGCCTTAAGACTTTGTTTAAAATCAAAATTTAAATTTAATCCACCCGATAGGGCTTCCTTTCATGAACTTTTTCCCTCAAAAGAGTTTTGTAAAAATAACGGGAGTTTTCATTCTTAACAAATGTAACGGGGAATTTAATGAATTCCAAAAAAGGTTAAAAATCCCTCTTCCACTTTGTACAGAAAAAGGGTTTGGGAAGCCCCCCAAGTTGGGTTGTGCTAAAAAAAACAAATGGATGAAATCATCAGTTTTAAAAAGAATAAATACAGCCTTGGCTATGTCAGGATTTTGTCTTTTCCCTTCTAAGGACCCAAAGGGAGAACTTCCCGCTTCTGTTTAAAGAACTTTGTAATTTCCCCCCTGTCCCTGGAGCAGTTTATTATCCAATTATACCAAAACATCCAAAAATAATTCTAAGGGGATCTAAATGGCGACCCCCCTGTAAAACCATAATTGTTGGGAATAACTTCTGAATTTAAGGGGGTTGTTCCTAAATTTAAATAAAAAGGGGGGGATCTCCGTTTCTTGGTCACTTTAAATTCTGCAGGGGTAAGCTCTAAAAAGCTTTTTTGCCTCTTCTTTAAAAAAGACTGAAACATTTGTGGCAAAAAATTTTTGGGCCCCAAGGGCGCATTTTGTTTTTGCCCCCAAAATTAGTAGGTAGAATTGCCCCTGTCCTACAAAAAGGTTTACTGCGGGTCAGAGAATAGTCTTTCTGCTTACATAGATACAAAAAAAATTTTGACTCTCGTTTGGGCAATTCGGGACAAATTTAAACTGCCAAAAATTAAAGGGAAATGAAATCAAAATTTGGGGGCAGTTTATGTATTTTTTCCTTTTTAATCCCGAGAATTACGCCTTTTTCCCCTTTGGTAACCGACCTCCATTTTTCCCAGAAAAGAAAAAATAAAAACATAACCTGAACTTTTTAATGAACCGCCTGTAAATTCGGGACATAAACAAAGGGGTCACCCTTCCTTTCCCAGATTGGTTTTCGTTTCACAAATTTCCGTTGGGGTTTCTGCCACAAAAACCCCTTTTCTAAAAAACTTATGAAAACTGTTTATGGGCCCAGGCGTTTTGGCCACTTTGTAATTAAATGCCCAACACAACCGCCCGCGGGCAAATTTTGCCTAGCTACATAGTGCCCACTTCTGGCTTCTGGTTTGTAGTGTGACCCTCCACAGCTCCCTGATCTCAGACACATTACAAAGTGCCGCGGGCGCTCTGTAATGCGTCTGATTAAAAATAGAGCAAGGCTAAAAACGGAAGACTCTGGCCAGCCCGTCATACATTTCCCCCTTTAAAGGCTATGTTCAAAAGGTGTTTTGGGGTGGCGGGGGAATACTTTTGTGTCCTCGGGAGCTTTGCTGATCAGTGCGCACTCCCGAGGTGCGGGGGCGGCCCGGGCCTGGTCCCATAGAAATGCTTTCGCGCCGCGAATAAGTAAAATGTCACTTATCTCCCCCGCGCATAAAATATGATCGCATTTATTGGGGTGCATTTCCCCACGTATTAAGTACAGTACGCTGCGAAATGCGCTCCAAAATAAGCCATGTGAACATAGCCTAAGGCTATGTTCACATGGCTTATTTGCGGGGCGTAATTACGCCCCACAATTACGGCGTGTAGACGGGGGCAGGAGCGGGGGGCCGGCACCTCGCGGGCCCATAGACTATCATTACTAGCAGCGCGTATACGCCGCTGGTAATTCACATGTCACTTATCTCCCCCCGCGGCGTATTGCACGAGCGGGGACAGGAGACGTAATCCATAGTTCTCTATGAGAGCTGTGGATTACCGTAATGACTGGGACGTTTTCCAGTCGTAATCCACGCAGTACGGCGCGTAATTACGGACTGAAATACGGCCCATTTTAAGCCGTGTGATCATAGCCTTAGACTTAAAAATCATTCTGTCGGCCTTTACTAGATTCATATGGGCCGGGAAAAGACGTTTCTGCTGCAGTCAAAACTGAGCGGATTTCTCCTTTGCCGTGTGAACCCACACAAAGGGTATCAAGAGTGTGGGCCATTTATATGCCACACAACAGAAAGCCTGTTTTTCTTTCTTGGACCTCTCGGTGAAATAGTCTTCCAGACTCTCAGCTTTTGACGTAGCAACAAGCAGTAGAGTTTCTTAAATGAAAGGTGGGAAATGTAGACACGGAATTCCCAATAGGTCCCCTTGGTGTTGATACCCGCTTTCTTCTCTGTATTCAAGACTGAGGGATCAAGATCTCTTAGGCTATGTTCACACGGCTTAACTGCGGGACGTAATTACGCCTCGCAATTACACCGTGTGGCCGGGAGCGGAGGCGGGAGCGAGGGAGTGAGCGGGGGGCCGGCACTTCGCCGGCCCATAGACTTGCATTACCAGCATATACGCCGCTGGTAATTCACATGTCAATTATCTCCCCGCCCGGCGGATTCGCTGAGCAGGTAGAGGAGACGTAATCCATAGCTCTCTATGAGAACTGTGAATTACCGTAATGACTGGGACGGATTTCAGCCCGTAATTTGCGCACTACGGCGGGTAATTACGGACTGAAATACGTCCCATTTTAAGCCGTGTGAACATGGCCTTAGAGGTGTGAAATTTTTAATGATCGGCGGTAGATCTGCTT
Organism: Phyllomedusa bahiana; assembly: GCA_025379985.1. Classification (NCBI taxonomy): domain Eukaryota; kingdom Metazoa; phylum Chordata; class Amphibia; order Anura; family Hylidae; genus Phyllomedusa; species Phyllomedusa bahiana. The sequence continues at coordinate 19,458 of JAODAL010032960.1, read as the reverse complement.
CATGGTAACGACTCCCAGGTGTCAAGGGGTGGAATGATGTATGAAAGTAGTGGTTTGCGAAAAAATGAGGGAAACGCAATTTCAATTCATCCATCATGCAATACTCGGGTTTAACATTCCCCCTCATCCTCTGGGTCCAAATTGTAAGGTAAAATGTCCAAAATGTGACCAAGCAAAAGCTAAGTCAATACATGGCATGTGGCATTGTGCCTGCTCAGTTATTTTGGAAGAATTTAATGTAGATCAAATAGAAATGGAAGGTAGATCTCCCTTAAGAACCAACAGAGCTTTTGTTTCACAATCTGTCGCCATTAACAAAGTTTACTCAACTCTTACATATAACACTGTTGGCAGCAAAAAGATCCTCTTGGCTGAATGGCTTTATTCGGAGACATGGGGAAAATGGTGAAGTTATTCAACACTTGGAAATGCACTTGTATCTGGCTGGATTGGAGGTGGAGCGGTCATGGGAGACGCAGATGAGGAGCTTCTTTAAAGGGGTTTTGCCACAATCTCATTTCCTCCCTCCTGCATCCAGCTCTTCAGCTCTGTGTGCTCAGAAGGGGGCGTGTGTGATTCGTTTGAATTGCATATCATGTGACCCAGCAGGATGACATCACCAGGCCTTTCCTCTCTGTAGTCAAAGAAAGGTCTGTTTATATAAAGCACTGTGAGTAGCTGAGAGGTAAAGTTTTTGCCTCCAGGCACAAGGGTCCTAGGTTCAAATCCCTGCAGGAACCAAACCTGTGGGTTGTTTGTTTTTTTTCCTCTTTAGCAATGCACAGACTTCAATGAGGTTTCTTTTTTATTTATTTGCACTGTTTGACTAATTGCTAAGGAGCACAGAGGACGGGAGTACAATGACAGCACCTGGGGTTTGAACACTCAGTAGCTGCCTGAGAGGAGAGGTGATGTCTGAGCATGTGCGACCAGGAATGAGGAGCTCTCAGCCCTTTTCGTATCCCCTGGAGACGAGCTGTTAACAATGGATCACTAAAGGAGCAGCTAAAACAAAAACAGTGCAGAATTTTTAATAATGATGAATGGTGAAAATGTTTGTTATTTCATGCAAGCTTCCCACGTCAATTTTACTTTGTGGCAAAACCCCTTTAAGAAATGGAGACCTTTTTGTGTGCAGCTTCCTGCCAGCGAAATCGAAGACTTTATGATTCCATTCCAACTCGCGGGATGCTACCTCAAAGCTGGTTTGGCGAACACCCCGGGAATACTGAAAATAGCATCAAGTTGAGGGGGCCAGGGGCCGTAATCTTGTACTCGCTTTGAGGACTACATGTGCCCTGGTTATGCCCCATGTCTAGCTCTATCTTTCGGTAGGGTGTTGGGGGCTTAAGCCTTCCAATGTGCTCTGTTTCGCTCATGTCTTGCTCACCTGTGGCTCTGGATAACATGTTTTGTGTCACTGACTTTCTCTGTAACATTGGGGTCAGGCCAGTTCGCTCTTCAATCCGACACTGCAATAGTTTTGAGCACTTTGTTTTTCTACTCAGTTGTATTTTGATAACATTTAAGGCCCCGTTCATACGGCTTATTCACGGCGGATTTGTGCGCCGTATTGAGCGCACAAATCCGCCGTGAATACGGGGCGGACGGGGCGGGGCCGGAGCGCGGGGGGGGGCGCCGCTCCCGGCCCCATAGACAATGCATTGTTTACGGCGCGTCCGCGCCGTAAATAATGTGTGCATGTCACTTTCCTCCCCGCCCGACGGATTCGCCGAGCGGGAGGAGCGACGGAATCCACTGTTCTCAATGAGAGCAGTGGATTACCGTAATTGCTCGCCGCGGATTGGCGCCGTACTGAAGCGCAAACCCGGCGCGCAGTACGGCGCCAATCCGCGGCAGAATAAGCCGTGTAAACGGGGCCCAAGACTCTTTGCATTGATACTTTGTAACATGATCCTGTGTTGACTTTGAAAATGTTACTTCACTGGAGGGTAAGCTCGCACCGCTGATTCGGAATTCTCAGCGTCCAAATCGGCGTCAAAACCTCGTCTGAAAGGGGCCTCAGTGCAGCACTTTCCAGACAAGGGTTTGCTCAGGTTTTGGACAAGGTTTTCCAACACTGGTTTCTTTCTGAAACTCCATACAAATGAATGGTCAGGGGAAAACAGTAACGAGAAATGCACTAAAAACACCTCTAAACCTGCGCCAAGGTTTTAGACCAGGTTTGAAACTCTCCAATGATTCCTATGGGAAATTTTAGTGTTGAGAACGCTTTGGGAAGCGACATGACACTACTTCAAAAAAAAAAAAAAGTCAGTTAAAAAAAAAAGGGTTTTGCCATTGCAGATTTATGGTATATGTCTTCACTGTCAGATAGGTAAAGGTCCCAGATCTGTCTCCAGAACTGGTTCCCGAAACTCCCATTCTGAATGGAGAAGTGACTGCACAAGCGCAAACCCTCTCCATGGCAGTGCTGAGTACAGCTGAGGGGTAGCATTCCCCATTCTCTAACAGGGAGATTCAGGGGCTCGTTCCGGAGGTAGGTGAGAGGCCCAGAGGTGGGAACTGCACCTATATGACATTGGTGACGTATCCTATCACTATGCCATCAATGTCTATGATGGAAAAACCCCTTTAAATCCACTATATTATAAAGCACATGAGTTATTGCACTGTGCAATGGAGGTGTCCGGAGGTCCCTCTCCGCTATATATCTTCACCTTAAGCATAAAACCACCTAATATATCAAAATTTTCTTTATATAGTACTCAATATTCAACCGCAAAATATTCTCTTGTTACTTTTAAAATATTTGCATTTATTCTTAGTATCACAATTTCTCAAAATTTTTCAAAATTTCTCTTCTGATCACAGTACAAAATATCTTCAATCAAAATTATGGCATATATATATATAAGAACATTCTTACTATTCTGTCCTGTGTAGAGCAGTCAATTCTTAGCTGTTAGCCTCTAAGGCTATGTTCACACGGCTTAAAATGGGCCGTATTTCGGTCCGTAATTACGTGCCATAGTGCGCAAATTACGGGCTGAAAACGGCCCATTCATTACGGTAATTCACAGATCTCATAGAGAACTATGGATTACGTCTCCACTCCGTGCTCGGAGAATCCGCCGGGCGGGGAGATAAGTGACATGTGAATTACCAGCGGCGTATACGCGCCGCTGGTAATGCAAGTCAATGGGCCGGCTCACTCCCCCGGCCACACGGCGTAATTGCGTCCCGCAGTTAAGCCGTGTGAACATAGCCTTAGGAGCAAACGCTGCCATATACCTTTCCTTTTAGCATGTCCGCTACGTTTCGAGGGTAACTCCCTCTTTGTCAAGCAATGCAGTTACCCTCGACATGCTACAAGGAAAGGAATATGGCAGCATTTGCTCCTAAGAGGCTATCAGTTAAGAATTGACTGCTCTACACAGGACAGAATAGTAAGAATGTTCTTATATATATGCCATAATCTTGATTGAAGATATTTTCTACTGTGATCAGAAGAAATTTTTAAAAATTTTGAGAAATTGTGATACTAAGAATAAATGCAAATATTTTAAAAGTAACAAGAGAATATTTTGCGGTTGAATATTGAGTACTATATAAAGAAAATTTTGATATATTAGGTGGTTTTATGCTAAAGGTGAAAAACCCCTTTAAAGCCAGGGGAAGAGGTCGTAAGTTCCTAATAGTAATAGTAGCTTGCATGTGTAAGAGGGTCATTTCAGATTGTCTCGGCTGTGTGACTAACCTGTCTGTGATGTTAGACAATTATCTATCACGTCCACTATTGTACACTGACACTTTTGCACTTGAATTTGTCAACAAAAAAGTTTGATTGTAAGACCCCATTCACATGTCTTTTTTTAGCGTACATCTAAGGGGCCATGAAAAAGTTATTCCTACGTATACTGCAGCAGAGCCATATGGTTTTCAAGGTGATTTTTAATTATATTTTGTTGATTTCACATTAGTGTACATTTTATTTGCTGCACACAAAAGCATGGTCTATAACTATCATGAGCCACATGTATGAAAACTGTCTTGGTCTAAGACTCTCCTTGTTGCCCATAGCAACCAATCAGAGCCCTCCTTTCACTTCTCATAGTGCTCTGAAAAAATGTAAGGGGCGCTCTGATTGGTTGCTATGGGCAACAAGGAGAGTCTTAGACCAAGACAGTTTTCATACATGTCCCCCCATGTGTCTAGGACATAAACCACATGTTGTCCAAGGGTGACTGTGTTGTCCTGTAAAACCCTATAAGTCTTATGTATGAAAACTGTTTAGTCAGAGTTCGGCTTTCATTTCATATAGTTCTCTGGGAAAATAAAAGCAGGGTGTAATTGGTGTACTAACATGGCAGCTGCGGAAGTCTGCATGAGGCTTCTGGCTGCCACGGCAACCAATCGTCACCCCACAATTATCGGGAGGAGGAAGGGAACGCTTCTTTATTCATTCAGACGCTATGTTAACTCTGATGTTGGTGGTGGTTGCCGGCTGTAATTATCAGCCACTGTGTATGGAGCGGGCTCAGCGCAGAGTCCACACAACCTTCACGCTATCTGGATATACAGCACCTTGGCCTTTTAGTGACCACTTAGCGCACCATGGCCCTTTCCTTGGCCAACTTAATGCTAATGTGGTCTTTGGTAAAAATTAGTTTGTCTCCCCCCCCCCCTCCCTCCCCCACCGATTTAGAGGACCTGGTTGCATGACGCTGATAACAGCCAATCAGATAAAAACTATGTCTACCTCACATGCGGCTCTGTACAAGCAGCCCCTGAACCTTTTCTATAGCTCAGAAACCCTCAGACATGTTAGAAGTTTTTATGTGCCGGGGTCTGGTTAATAAGACTCCTGAGATTGCTGGAACAAGGGAGCAGCTACATGACCAACCCTCCAAAAAGTAGGTTATCCTCCTTATACTGAGACCTTGTTTAGGCAGCCATTTTTTGGGGCTTATGTTCAACTTGTATAAACCTGATGGCTAAAACTTGTTCTTGCTACAAAAGTTAAAGGGGTGTTCAAAATGCTCATTTGTCTATGAGGTCATGATGGAAAATAGAAGAAAAGAATCCTACTCGCCCCCTGGAAGCTCTCGTTCTATTGTGGCGGTTCACAGCTACAGCCGGACTCACTGGGACGGCCACTGCAATGGAAGACGAGCGTCCAGGGGGTAAGGCCCATAGACACAATGTATTCATACACTATTACTTTATCTTATCTTTAACCCCTTAAGCCGAACACCTGAAAAGTACTTAATGTCCAGAACATTTTTTAGTTTTTGCCTCCTTGCGTTTCAACAGTCGTAACCTTTTTATTTTGTCAGTGACGCAGGATTATGAGGCCTTGTTTTATTCGGGAGAAGTTGTACTTTTTGAGGGAATAGTTTAAGTTCATTTATAAATTATTGCATTTTTTTGTTTTTTTATTTTTTTTTACACCATTCACATTTCACACTGAATAACTTGTTAGATTAATTCTTCAGGCTATTACGGTCATGTGGATACCTAATATGTGTAGGGTTTTTATTTTTGTGTGTAATGTGTGCACAATTATTTTTTATCAAATATTTATTTTTATTTATATGTTTTTTTAACTTTTATAAAAAAAATCCCATTAAAGGATAACTATTTTCCTTTTTTTTTATTTTTTTACACTTAATACATTATAATCTGTGTCAGTCTGACACAGACAGCGATCAGGGCAGCATCTGCCCTGATCGCTGGCTTTTTAGACAGCCCTGGGGCTACTCTAGGTCCCCAGGGCTGACTGTGCAGCCGTTCCCCAGGAAATGCCCTTTGATTACACTGTGGTTACGAACCGTGGCAGTCAAAGGGTTAAGCGCTGGGGAGTGGAGGCTTCTCCCGCTCCTTGACGCTTGCAGGAGCTCATAGCGCAGCTGTGTCTCCGGGCGCCGCAATCCCCGATGCCTGCATCGACGTGGGCGATCGTTAAGGGGTTAAGTTATTAAAGGAGGTGTGGCCCCTGCAGCGCCTGGTTGAGAAAGGAGGTGTGGCCTCCGAAACGTCGCACTAGGTGTATGGTTATCTCTACAGCTGTTAAGTTTGCTGCTTGATAAATTGTCTAATATGGACTAAAACGTAATAAATTGGTAACCAGTATGGACGTATCACAGGTTGTATTCTGTTATCTCTGAATGCATTATATATACTGCTCTGGGAGATGTTTGTGATGGCTACAAAATTATCAAGATAAAGTAATAATGGATGAATACATTGTGTCTGACGGCCTGAATTGTGATTTTATGGCATTTATGGCTCAGAACACCCCATTAATACGAACATTGATAGGTGTCAGCAGGGCTGTAGAGTCGTGGAGTCGGAGTTGGTTACTACTTTGCAGGAGTCGGAGTCGTCATAAAATGGACCGACTCCCAAAATATATAATAAGTTGGTCCAGTTAGTTCGATGCAAAGAGCAAGAGGAATTGGGTCCGGCCAGTGCGACTGCTCCCAGATCTTCAGCCTCATCACATGAGGAGTGTAATTGATGACATGGAGCAGGCAAAGCGCTGCCCCAGGGGAAAAGATTCTGCTCCCATGACAAACAAATTTCAGCAAAATTTTTCTCTTGCTTTCAAAGAAGTAGAAGCGTTCAACCATTCATCAAAGCTGACTGTGGCTGAGGCAATTCCTTTATACCCTGACATTGTTAGAGATGTCGCCCCTGTGGTCACTGCTTTGCCCACAACCCAAGTTAGTGTAGAGAGGCCGTTCTCTAGCCTGGAAATAATGAGGTCAGATGTGAGGTCATGTTTGCAGGATCTGATGGGGGAGATACTATTTCTCAGAACAAATTCAGAGACTCCACAAATGTTCCTGCAGTGTTTTACATATTTACAATTTTTTGGTGTTCTAAAGTCATGTCCAATAAATATATTTTACACTGACAAGCAAAATGGTAACAATGGTTTGAACTTGTGACTTTCAGGCTCCATATCTCACCATCCACTACAGCTTTGTACATGAGGCTACTGTAATTTTATATACAGTCATCTTACCGATCTTATACGTAAATGTGATTTGCAAGTATTTAGCATCTGCTTAGTTCTGCAGATTCTTTCCTATAACTGCATTGTTACTGTTTTGCTCCTAAAAATCAAAATGTTAATTTTTATTATTTTGTTGGTTTTTGTGAAATCCACCTTTGGTTTTCAATACTGCCCGAATCCTTCTGGGCTCGGGATCAGATTCAAGCACATCTTGACCGAAATCTGATCCCAGGTCTCCTCTACACATTCCCAATGTTGGTGCAGACTGGTCTTGGATACAAATACAAGTACAAATGCAAGTGTTCAAAACATCAAAACATTGTTACCCTTTTGCCTTTTCAGTGTCTGTTGTACCTAAATAGTTTGATTGTTGTATCATAAGGTGATAAACAGCCGGATGTTACCACCTTACTACAGTAAAGTTATCACTTAAACATGCGCCGTGTATGAGGGAGTCAGGAGTCGGAGTCGGAGGTTTGGGAAATTGAGGAGTCGGAGTCGGGGCTTCGGCTTGCCGACTCCACAGCCCTGGGTGTCAGAATACACAGGCAAACTTAAACTCTATCAGTTCTCTATCTATTAAACACTAAAACGTAACTTTTATTATATCTAACTCTTAACCCCTATACACACTATTTAAAAACCTGATTTCTATCCTCATCATTTAACCCTTTTTGCTTCTGAAAGAGGGAATAACTCCCTTTCTATCATCAAGTCTGGTGGAACCACCTATTAACAGGAGAGCCTTATATCTATAGCAAAGTACTAGCTTCAGTAAGGGATCCCAAGCCAACTACTTGGGCAGTCGTCCCTAATCTCATAGACACAGAACAAATAAGGCCCCCTTGTGACACCGTCTGCAGCAGGTGACACTTGTAGACAGAGGTGAGAGATCACAATTTAAAACGTCATGCCTGACCTCCCCAACATGTTTCGCCAGCTAACCTGGCTTTATCAAGGCTTAGAGGTCCGATCGGCCTTATTTGTTCTGTGTCTATGAGATAAGGGACGACTGCCCAAGTAGTTGGCTTGGGATCCCTTACTGAAGCTAGTACTTTGCTATAGATATAAGGCTCTCCTGTTAGTAGGTGGGGTTCCACCAGACTTGATAATAGAAAAGGAGTTATTCCTTCTTTCAGAAGCAAAAAGGGTTAAATGATGAGGATAGAGATCAGGTTTTTAAATAGCGTGTATAGAGGTTAAGAGTTAGATATAATAAAAGTTACGTTTTAGTGTTTAATAGATAGAGAACTGATAGAGTTTAAGTTTGCCTATGGCAAAATAGTAAATATAGTGATCAAAAGTCACTCTTTGTTCTCTTGCGAGATTCCCAATTTTTTGGAGATTATGAGAATACACAGGCATCACAGCTTCTACATATAGTACTGTGTAGCTGCAGACCGGCCCGAGTGTCTACCACCAAGAGCACATACAGTGGGTACATGGGCATCAGAACTGGATCATGGAGCAATGGAAGAAGACGGCCTGGTCTGATGAATTATCTTTGGTTATATGGATGGCCAGTTGCATGTATGTCACTTACCTGGGGAAGGGATGGCATCAGGGTGCAGTATTGGAAGGAGGCATACCAGCAGATCCAGTGTGATGCTGGGAAACCTTGCGTCCTAGCACTGTATACCACTTCACGGCAGTGGTATAATCTAATGGCAGTGGTCTCATCAGGATAATGCCCCCGCCACACTGCAGAAGATGTGCAGGAAGGGTTTGAGGAACATGTCTGAGATCTGCTTCTGAATACCTTTGATCTCAGTCTGATTGAGAATCTGTGGGATGTGCTGGAAAAAACAGTCTGATCCATGGTGGCCGCAGCTCATTCAAGGTGTGTCTGGATTATTTCTATTAAATAAACATAAGATTCTAGTGATAAAATTAAAAAAACACACATGCCCACCTCCCTCTCGCCTCCTTCCCAGCACTAGCACCGTCCACAATTGCCTCCGGTTCTTCCAGCTGCTGTGGTCATGTGTCATTGCCCAATGTCACCGTGCAGAAGTGAGGTCATCAACCTCATGTGACCACCAACCGCGATAGCCAGAAGAGACTGTGGAGGGCGCTGCTGCTAGAACAGAGGTGAGAAGGGAAGGGGGTATGCTGTTTTTTAACATTATCAGGGCACCAGCAAGCCTCGGTATATTTAATAAAAATAAACCGGACAACCCCAATAAAGAATCTGCTGTTAACATCTTGGTCCCAGATACCACAGGATACCTGGTAGGACTTGCTGGTTTTTGGGGACCTCAATCAAAGACAACTGGATCTTTAAAGAGTTTGTCACAAGGGTTAAAAGAAATATATACACAAAGGGGAAACCTAACTAACTAATGGATAAGGGTGCAAAGAAAGGGGGAAGGTGGTAGGAGAGGATAATAGGAAGAACCTATCTTATATACCGCTCACAATTCCACTTCTTACTCTGTTATCCTCCAGGTTTCCTCATGGTCATTTCTCCAATCAGCTTCCAATAATATCATGTTAGTCACTTTGTTGCAGTAGCCTCTGTTTTCCTGAGGATGGCGTCCTTGTACTGGGAATGTCTCCTGAAGACCCCATTGGGTCTGAGTCAATCTTCCTACCTCAGGATGTGTTGACACAATATGGCCTTTAACCCTTTAAGCCAAACGCCTGAAAAGTACTTAATGACCAGCACATTTTTTGCCTCCTTGTGTTTCAGCAGTCGTAACTTTTTAATTTTTTCAGTAACGCAGTTGAATGAGGCCTTTTATTCGGGACAAGTTGCACTTTTTGGTGGAATAGTTTAAGTTCACTTATAAATTATTGCAGAATTTTTTTAAATGTGTTTTTTTTTTATTATTATTATTTTTTACACCATTCCCATTTTGCACTTAATAACTTGTTAGATTAATACAGGTGGATACCTAATATGTGTAGTTTTTTTTGTGTGTGTAATGTATGCACAATTATCTTTTATTAAATATTTATTTTAATTAAATTTTTTTTCTACCTTTTTTTATGTTTTTTTTACTTTTTTTTAAAATCCCATGAAGGGAGAACTGTGTTACTGTTTTACTTTTTTACACTTAGTAATGTATTAGCATATATGAATATGCTAATACATTATAATCTATGTCAGTTTGACACAGGCAGCAGTCAGGGCAGCACACAGTCTTCCCTGATTGCTGGCTTCTTACACAGACAGTCCTGGGGCTACTCTAGGTCTCCAGGGCTGACTGTGCAGCCATTCCCCGGGCTCTGCCAGGTCACCGGGAGTCCCAAACACCCAGCAGAGCAGGGGAAAGCCCTTTGAATACGCTGCAGTCACGAACCGCGGCAATCAAAGGGTTAAGCGCCAGGGAGCGGAGGTTTCCCCTGTTCTCCGGCACTTTCAGAGGCTGTGCTGGGGAAAGGGCTATGAAGTATAGCCCTGTTCTCAGCGTTGCTGCAGCGCCGGCCCCGCAAACCCCGAATGTCTGCAGTGACATCAAAAGACATCGCTGCAGACGAACGACCTGCACCATCCGACGTCTAAAGTCAGCGGGCGGTCGGTTAGGGGTTAAAGGGTTTGTCACAAAGGTTAAAATAAATATGTCCACAAAGGGGAAACCTAACTAACTAATGGATAAAGGTACAAAGAATGGGGAAGGTGGTAGGAGAGGATAATAGGAAGAACCTATCTTATATACCGCACACAATTCCACCCCTTTCTCTGTTATCCTCCAGGTTTCCTCATGGTCATTTCTCCAATCAGCTTCCAGTAATAGCATGTTAGTCACTTTGTTGCAGTAGCCTCTATTTTCCTGAGGATGGTGTCCTTGTACTGGGAATGTCTCCTGAAGACCCCATTGGGTCTGAGGCAATCTTCCTCCCCCAGGATATGTTGACACATGTGGACTTTAATCTTTTATCACCCCAGGAAGTCATTGACAGATGTCCTTCATTGAACCATAATTTATGTTCCTCCAACTGGCCATTATTGCCCCAGGTTGCTGGGTCTATTGACTTTTTTGTTATTATTATTATTTATTTTAAAGCGCCATTGATTCCATGGCGCTGTACATTTGAGGGGGGTTACATACATAATGTCAAGTGAGTACAATAATAGCGATGAATGACTAACAACTGGCACAACAGAGGGAGAGAATGGGCCCTGCCCGTGAGGGCTTACAATCTACAAGGAGGAGGGAAGAGACAGAAGGTGAGGGGCAGACTTTGTTTGGGGGGGAAGTACATTTGGCAGAGGGTTATTGTAGGTTATGGGGCAATCTGAAGGAGGGGTTTTTTCGGGTTTTGCTTTTGAAGTGGGAGAGGGGGAGAGATTTGGATATTTTGGGGGAGTGCTTTCCCAGAGTGTGGGGGCAGCAAAAGGGAAAAGGGGTTTTGGGAGATGGTTGGTGAGGAGCTAAATTGAGAAAAAAAGGGAGAAGTTTCCTTTTGAGGAGCGGAGATTTCTTGAGGGGAGATATCTGGAGATTGGGGCCAGGGGGAAATGTTTGGGGGGGAGAGGTTATGGAGACTTTGTAGGTTAGGGTTAGCAACTTAAAATAAATTGGGGGCTGGGAATTTTGGAAAGCCAGTGGAGGGTTTTGGCAAAAGGGGGGGGGGCAGGGGGATAGTGAGGGGAGAAGTGGTAAGGACGGGCAACAGATTTGAAAAGGGTTTAAGGGGGGGAGAGTGTTAGTGGGGGGCCACAGAAAAGGATGTTGGGGGGGTATTTAAAAGCGTGGATAAAAAGGGATTTCATTTAAACTCAAAATCTGAGATGTTATATTTTTTTTTATTTTAATATAAACATTTTTCCAATTTTGATCTCAAAACATGTTTTAGGGGATGAAAGTTGAAATACTTATTCCTTCCTGACAGCCGGTCGTTATAATATGTTTCTTTGTTTTTGTTCCCTTTTCCCGCACCCAAAAGAGCCTTTATTTTTGTTTTTTTTTCCATTTCATAGAGTTTGGGAAAGAGTTTTTTGCGGGACAGAAAAAACTTTTTAATGTGCTTTTTTATTGTCGTCCCATGGGAATATTATAGGGGGGGAAACCCTGCTAAAAAATTTAAAAGCAGGGTAAAATTTGGTTGTAAATTTAAAGCTTACTTGCCCAAAATTATTTTTGGTGGGGGTTTTTCTTTTTACAGCGTTCCCTTTCCCTGGGTTTTAAGTTTTTGGTTCCCGTTTTTGTGGGTCGGTTAAAATTTTTTGGTGATCCCAAAAAAAAATTGTAGGGTTTTCGTTATGTTTTATTACTTTTTAAATGGGGGCAGTGCCTTTTTTTGAAACCCAAATTTTAATTTTTTTTTGTTTTTCCCCACCTAGGGTTGTTGCTTTTTTTTGGAAAAACTGAGGGAATGGGGGTTAAATTGTTGTTCTAATTTAATGGTTTGACTTTTATGGATGTGGAAAAAAAACAATTTTGTGAAAGGGCCTTTTGTCCCCAAACTGCATGCTTTACAATTGTATTTTTGGCGTTTTGGTTTTTTTAAAAGGGCCAAAGATAGATCTTTTCCTCCCGGCCCATAGGGGCTATAGAAAAGATGAGCTTTTAGTTTTCCACAGCTCGTCTTTTCTCTGCTCGTTTTTCCCGGGCGTGGGGGTTTTTTTATACAACATGTTGTATAATACGCCGACGTTTTTAGTTTTCTTGCCGTCTTCCCATACAATACAATTGTATTGTATTGGTGACGGCGAAAAAACGAGAAGCGACCGCGGTTTTTGTACAAAGTGTGACAAAAACCCCCTTTTCCTGCCTGTCCCAACAATGCAAAAAAGGGACCCAAAGTGATGATTCTATTACTTCCTGCCTGGGACAGGAAATAAAAAGAAAGTAAAAAAAATGCCCGGTAGGGAAATCTTAAATTTCCGGGAAACATTTCGAAACCCCGTAAAATTTATCCATTTAGACACTGCACTTTACAGGGTTTTTAAAAAGCAGGAAATGAAACCGGGTCTGTTTTCCGCTGTTTTTAAAAAAAAGGGGTCGTTGAGTTTTCACGTACATAGGAATTTATCGACACCAGGATGTACCCTTTCGTACCAGGAATTAAAACACTTTTTCCACCTTTGCAGACTTCATCTCCTTCACAACATTGGATGTAAGTTTATGTCCAAGTCATTTAAATTACACCTAAAAGCCAAATATCCCTAACTTTTTGAGAGTAGTGTATGCTTGGTGTACATAGGTATGGGAAGGCTTTCAGTGCTTCTTCTCCCAGTGGTAACGGTACACCTCCTTCCTTTCTATAACCTTCATATTTGACATATTTTGGTCAGGTTGGATTATTTTATGTGATGGTTTGTGCAATGTTTCGCGTGCTTTTTGCAATTTTGTGGGTAATTTGAATTGTTTTTTTTGGGTGGGGGGGGCCCTTTATTTCATACTTTTTATTTTTTGGGGTTTCTTTGGGGTTTTCATTTGTCGGTTTTTGGTATTTTTAAGGGGTTTTTCGTTTTTTTGGTTTGGCGTTTGTACAATTAAAGGGGGGTTTTCCCCAAGAAGTGATTTTCCTTCCTAACAGGTGTTTACCCCCCTATTGGGGCCTGAAAAAGGGGTGTTGGGGTTTTTAAAAAAAAGTACCTCCTCTTTGTTGTCTTAAACTAACCTCCATGCACTTTCCTGTATCTTTTGTAGTTGGAAAACAGGGTTTTGCAAATACAGAGGAGAACTGTATTGGCATAAGTATAGGGTTTTTTTTTCTCCCTCTTATTTGTAGGAGAGAAGATAAGTCAGCAGGCAGCCTTCTTTCATTCCTTCTTCACGAACGCTGCAGGGGAAGAGGGAGTGGAGCTGAGCAGAGAGCGTCTGTTTTTCGGGATTTTTAATTTAAAAACCCCGGGGGGGTTTCTTTACAAAAGATACAAGATTTTCCCCCCCTTTCCCCTTAAAAGTCTTTTCATGTTCCTCCCTTTCAGTTAGAAGTGAAAAAAACGCAAGCGCGGCCGGGTGAGCCCCTTTTTTTTAATCTAATGAAAAGGGGTCAAAAAAACCAAAGGGGGCTTCTTATCGGCTTTTGTTTTTCCCGGGCTTCACTTTTTTTGTTAAAGCTGTGCCCCATCTAAAATTACTCTGAAAAAAGCAACCCTTGGTGAACATTGAAAGGCTTTGGAAACACAAAACACAAATACCCATTTGGCCCACCAAAAAGATATGGAAAACCCCTCAAGGTATAAAAAAAATTTTTGGAAATGCTTTTTGGTTTAAGGAAAAATTTGGGAAAAAAGGGGACTTTATTTTTCCGTATTTGATCAAAGATTGTTTTAAAGTTTCCCCTCCAAACGTCAAGGGGATCCAGAGCAGGGGAGTCCCTACACAAAAACATGTTACTCTTCTAGGGTAAACCCAGGCATCAATTTCGGGGAAAGGTAGGAACTAGAAATTTGGGTTTTATCCTGCAGTCTGGTTTGGCCCCTTGTGAGGGAAACATGTTTAGTGTGGGGGATCCCCTCCCTCTGGGAACCCCCCTTGACGTGTTGGGAGGTGAGTTTAAATTAAAAAATCTTTGTTCAAAACTGTAAACAAAGGGGTCCGGGTTTTCCTTTTTTCCTTTGCGGTAATGCATTTCCTTTTATTTCTATATACCTTGGGTTTTACTTAGTCTTTAGTGTCCCACTGATATTTGTGTTAGATTTTTTACTTTTTTTAAAGACTTTTTTTTCGAAAAATGTTAAATACAATTTTGTAGGATCCCAGGGCCAATTTTTACATCGGGGAAAAACCCCTTAAGATAATTTTTAATTTGCCCACATTGCATTGCCGCCCTTTGTCCTCTTCCCCGGTTTTTTGGTTTGGTTATGTTTGGGGACTCGACAAAAAAGGCTGCAGGGGTTTATTTAGTAAATGCTTTTTATTTGGGGTTTTATTTTAACAGTAATTTTTAGGTGCCTTCCCAGGTCGTTTGCAGCAATTTCCGGGGGGTGGTTTTTTTAAAACGGGGTTTGGGGGGGCCATTTGGGGTTTTTAAGCCCAAATTAAAATTCTATTTTAGTAGTAAAATTTTATGGATTTAATTTCGGAAATTTTTATGTGTTTTTTCTTGAAGGCAGGCCCTTAAACCGGAAAAACAGCTAAAAAAAAAAAATTTTCCCAAAAGGAACTTTAGAATTCAGGTTGGGTTTTTCCTTGTTTTGAAAGGGAAATTTAAATGCAGGGGGAAGGGCATTTCCCCGGCAGGGGTTTTCCGCCCGGGTTTTTTTCCCCCAGCGGCCCGGCCGCAAAAAGGTATTCTGCATGCACATTCTCCGTCTGGTTTTGGGAAAGGGAATTGTTCTTGGGGGGATTGTAAGGGGGGAGGGCTTTTCTCCCCCTCGGAAAAAAGCCGCCCTCCCCCGGGGCCCTTTTGGGGACGGCCCGAAAAACGGGGGAAAAATCCCGGCCCGACAAAACGCCCTGTATTTGTCCTCTAAAGGGGGGAAACGCGCCTAAGGGCATTTTCCCCATGGCAGGGTTTTCAGGGGTTTTTTTTCACCCGGGTTTGGGGTTTGGGGGCAGCCCGCCTGAAAAACCCGGACAAAAAATTAGCCCCAATTGTGCTTTAGGGAAAAACCCCATTTGCAGCAGACCCCCCGCGGGTTTCCCGCCCGGCAAAACTTTAAAGAAAGCACAATCTTCCGCCCGAAACCGGATGGAATTTGTGTTCCCTCAAGGGAAAGGGGGGAGGGCTTTTCCCCGCTCATCGGGGAGAAAGGCCGCCCCCCCCGGGGCCCTTTGGGGAAACGGCCGAAAAACAGGAAAATACCGGCCGGAAACGGCCATTTATTTTTGATGCCTTGTAACGCCCCCTTTTGGGTTTTTTTCTACTATTTTTTAAAATGCTTTTTTTCAGCACTTTTTTTGTTGTGGATTTGTTTCCAAAAGCAGTATAAAAATTCCCCCCAGTTAATTTTTCATTGATTCCTATGTAAAATGCATTTGTAGTTATAAAATGCGGTTTATCAGTTTTTTTTCTTGCGTTTTTCCCAGTGCTAAAAAATTTTGGGGCGGGTTACCAAAAACTTTGGGAAAATCTCGGCCCCCCCTTTTTGGGGGGATGAGTGGTTCGTAAAAATGCACATATCTTCAAATGGGGGGAAATTTTACTAGCCGGCTCCCCCCAAGGTGGAAAAAATTGGGGGGAAAACGTGTTTTATTGGCTTCTTTTGGGTTTCCTCCCCTTTTTTACAGTAATTTTAAAACCCTTGAAAAATTTTTCCCTATCTTGGGGGGAAAGTTTGGGACCCTTTGCTGTTTCTTTCCATGCCCCCTTGCTTTGAAAAGAATTACATTTTTCTGCTGTGGCTCTCTGGGACATGTCTGCTGGCGAGTTGGTTTGTTGTCCGCATACACGTCCTCGTTCTCCCCCCCCTTCACCTATTTTTTTTTCCCTTTCACTCTCCTTCCCTTTTACTTTGTTCTCTTAGTAGTGTAAATTACTTGAATGGTGATATAGTATTTTTTGGTTTAACTAAACTGGCTACCCTGCAAATGGACTTTTTTTTTTTTTTTTTACGCGATGCCCCCACGTTTTTAATTGTTACACTTTGGGTTTTTTGAGTTTTTGATCGCTTTTTTTTCCCTTTTTATGTGCGTGATCAAAAAAAATCCAATTTTTGGTTTGTTTTTTTTTTCTTACGGAGTTCCCATGGGGTTTTTTTGTGATTTGTTTATGGGTGGGTTTCCCTAAATTGGTGTTGGTTTTTTAAAGGGGAAAAGGGTGTGAGTGATTTATTTTATTTTTTCCAGTTTGGTTTCACTTTACTTCCCTTTTGTGCTGTGTATGGTCCCCATGGGAGTCAATCCCCTGCCAGCAATCCCCACAAGCTTGGGGCATGGTGTGGCAAAAACAGCGGGAAAGGGTTTTTTTCTTCCCAGGCTGTTTAGGAGCCCACCCATGACGATGTGGTTACTGCACCGAGAGGATCACTCCTCCGTCTGCGTTTGCGCGACTTATTATGCCACAGCTGGGGTTAATCACCGTGGCCAGGTCTTCCTTGGGGTGATGCGGCTGACCCAGCAGTATTTTGTATGTATTTAACCCCGCCGATCTCAGGACATCCCCTACTCCTTTTGGCGGGAAGTCACTTCCCTTGGGAAAGCAGGGGTCTCTATGCGGAAGGGGTTTTTGGCACTTTTTAAAAGTGATTTTTTTTCCAAGTCTTTAAAGGGGTTTTGCCACGATGAATTTTGATGTGGGATCCTCCAAAATGGGTTTTAATACTTTTCTAAATATTTGGTTTTAAAAAAAATTGCGCCTGAGAGGAAAGGCTGCCTTACCTCCTTGTTATTAAAACTTCATTGATAGGACCCGCAAGAGCTGCTGACCGGGGTTGCGCAGAGCAACTTCTTATTGATTAGGGAGTGAAGAAGTTTCAAAGGGACGGGTAGAAAATTTTTGTTTTTTGTTATAGAATCCATAGTTGCAATGTGTTATCTGAGTAGATCCCCGCTTTTTGTGACAGAAACATGAAAAGCTTTCAAAGCGCTGTGGAGAAAGGGGGTTGTCTTTTTTATCAGATCCCTATAAACTCAAACCCAAAGTTTGTTTTTTTTTTTGAGTGAAAAATTTCACACATCCTTATGCCGGCTTGTGCTTTGGTGTGGATCCTCTCTTCAGCTCAGCTGGGTTGTTTACAATTGCTTCTTTTCGATAGGCACGTCCTGGAAAACCCCCTTTAACATAGAAAAAACTTATGGTGGACAACCCCCTTTAATGATGTAATATTTTATGTAAAAAGATTCTTTATCCAAAAGATACAAAAATCGCAATTTTGGAGGTTTTTAGCAATGTATGGAAACTACAGAGTGGAAATTTTCAGTCACTAAATATTACGTTTTTATCTTTTTTTTTTGGTTAGAGGTTTTGTGGTTCTTTTGGAAAACTTCTTAATCTTAGGGAACCCCTTTAAATAGGATAAGACCTAAGACATCATGTTCTGTTATATTTTTGTAATTAAAATGAGTAGATTAGGTTTTTCCATTGCAATGTTAGCACATATTTTTTATGACACATTGTTACCGTACTTCTCATTAAATCTTTCACATTATGGAATATTTTGACACTTTTTCCTATTGCTTCTCCTGTGAAGCCTTTGGCAAAATGTGTTGTTATATTGGATGTGTTGTTGTATCTGTCATTTTTACTCTATGGTTTATTGCCTGTGTTGCTGGTGTAAAGACTTATGTTTTCAACACCACCAAAAGTAGTTTATTCAAGGTAAAAATGTAGACGAAACCAGTACTCAATACTAAACCAAAATCCTATTTTTAGAAAAATTCAAAGAATCGACTATAAAAATATTTTGGGTGATGACTAATAAAAAAATACAATAATTGGGGTTTTTTTTATAATAACTAAATAGTTAGTAAAACACACAAAAAATGTTTTCTGCTAAACCTGATAAGAGTTTTTGTTGGTGCAGGACCCTAGTTATCAAGATTGTTATTATCACACAGGAAAACACAGCAGCACACTGCGGCCATCCCTATGGGGAGGGGGTGTATCGGTGGGCGGCCGCGGAGAAAAGCCCTCCCCCTTCACATTGACATGCACATATTCTGTCCGGAAACTGGACGGAAGATTGTGCATGTTTAATGCTTTGTGGCTGGACCGCAGGGGGAAAAACCGCCCAACGGAAAACCCATGCAGTGGGGACTGCTGCCCGGGTTTTCCATAGAGCACAATTGTGCTCATTTTCCAACGGTTTTTCAGGTGGTCTGAGAAAACCGCAAACCGGCCGAAACATACCCTAAGGGTATGTTCACATAGCGTGTTGGGTCCGTGTGAACATACCCTTTTGGATGCGTGTTTGGGTCTGTGTAGACGGACCCAGACGCATCTGACAATGAGCAGTGTGTTTTACATTGCTTGCAATGTAAAACACGTATCAGCGCTCAGACGAGTGATCGCCGTTGCGTGTTTCCTTGCGTCTTTCGGATCCGTTCCAAGAATGACATCTCAAATTTTTGGTCCGAAGATGCAGCAGGAGCCCTAATATAAAGTTTAGGTGTGCAAACCTGCTGCATCAAAAACGGACCGAATTTGTATCCAAAAATGCTGTGTGAACATGTCCTAAGGGTCCATGCGGATTCTGACTTGAAATACTCATCTAAAACCGAAGCTAATATCATCCCCTTTGATCACAATAGAAAATACACATTGTAGTCCACACAACGCACATTTTCTCTTGTCAGTTTTTAAGAATAAGGCTTTGTTCACACGGCTTAAGTGCGGGGCGTAATTACGCCCCGCAATTACGCCGTGTGGTCGGGAGCGGGGGAGTGAGCGGGGGGCTGGCACTTCGCCGGCCCATAGACTTGAATTGCCAGCGGCGTGTATACGCCGTGGTAATTCATAGTTCTCTTTTGAGAACTGTGGATTACCGTAATGAAAGGGGGCCCTTTTCAGCCCGTAATTTGCGCACTCCGGCATGTAATTACGGACAGAAATACGCGCCATTTTAAGCCGTGTGAACATAGCCTAAAAAGAACTCGGAACAGGTTCATTGTTCTGTTGTATTCCACAGCGAT
>JAODAL010032959.1:0-46218 GCA_025379985.1 Phyllomedusa bahiana | reverse complement strand
AAAAGATGGAGGGGCCCTGTAACTGACATCATAGGTAGACCTCAACTATGAGAGTCAAAATGAGAAAACAAATCCCAAAAATCACATTGTCTTTCAACAGACTTTCAACTCCCTCCAAAGGTTTTCTATGGGGTTGGGATCTGGAGACTGGCTGGGCCACTCTAGGACCTTGAAATTCTTCTTACGAAGCCACTCCTTCGTTGTAATGGTGGTGTGCTTGGGATCATTGTCATGCTGAAAGACCCAGCCATGTTTTATTTTTCAATTTCCCCTTGCGTTTCGAAGAAGGTTTGCACTCAAAATCTCATTTCATTTTTTCATGTACACGGATCAGTCGTCCTGGTCCCTTTGCAGAGAAACAGCCCCAAAGCATGATGTTGCCACCCCCCATACTTCACAGTAGGTATAGTGTTCTATGGATGCATTCTCTCCTCAACAGTTCTACTTTGATTTCATCTGACATTCTCCAAATACTCTTCTGAATCATTCAAATGCTCTCTAGCAAACTTCAGACAGACCCGGACATGTACTGGCTTAGGCAGGGGGACACATCTGGCACTGCAGGATCTGAGTCCCTGGCGGCGTAGTGTGTTACTGATGGTAGCCTTTGTTACATTTGACCCAGCTCCCTGCTTGTCATTCACTAGGTCCCCCCATGTGGTCCTGGGATTTTTTCTCACCGTTCTTGTGATCATTTTGACCACACAGGGTGAGATCTTGCATGGAGCCCTAGATGGAGGGAAATTATCAGTGGTCTTGTATGTCTTCCATTTTCTAATTATTGCTCCCACAGTTGATTTCTTCACACCAAGCTGCTTTCCTATTGCAGATTCAAGAAAAACGGCAAGGTCCCAAAGAAGACTTGTGTATTCCAGCGCAGGTAAAAAAAAATTCAGCTTTATTACAAAAAACAACAGGTCCACAGGCTCGCAGGTTAAGCGTTTCTAACCACAAAGGTTCTTCATTATGGCCCCTCCCTTCACAAGCCTTAATTCCTTAAAAACAATCTAAAAAGCAATCACAATAAAGTACACTGAATAGACATTACATTTCATATTGGTATCATCATCCACCTCTATATTAACTTATATTTTATTATTAATATTTATATATACATACATAAATATTATTATATATATATAATATATTTATATATATATATATATATTTTATATATATATATATATATATATATATATAAAATATATTATATATATATATATATACACATTAAAATATTATGCAGATTTAGCCCATTCGGTAAACGTGTGGAGCTTTGCAGGGGGATCGCTCCGGGGATAGCTAACACCCAGCAGTAACAGCGCCGGTGGGTGGTGTCGCTGGGCTGTTTCCCCTCAACACGCGGAAAAAGAGGCCGCGGTTCTGAATAAATGACGATCGGTGCTGACCCAATTTTTAGGTCAGGGGCATCACCAGCTATGCGCGCCGATCCGACGAACCGGACACGGGGGGGGGGAGCCATGTGAAGGTCCCGTACTTACATTTGCCAGTTTCCCCCACCCCGGCCGAGACAGGAAGTGGGGGGGAAACCCCCATCTTTGTAAACCCCTAATGAATTTGCCATGCAATGCATTAGGCTGTATTAACAATGGCCCCTTAGTGGTAAAAGCCCCCATGGGGGGACAAAAGTTCAGAAAAAAAAATAAATAAATAAAGTTTTAAAGTAAAAAAAATTTTTAAAAATTAAAAATAAATTTAAATTATATTTTAATATATAAAAATTTTCCCAATTTTAAAATCACCCCCCTTTCCCTATTTTACAAAAAAAATCTTTAAATAATAAAAAAGTTACACATTTTTTGGTACGAGCGTCGAAAAAGTCCGATCTATAAAAATATAACTCATTTATCCCGTACGTGAACCCCGTGAAAAAAAAAAAAATTCCCAAAACGCCAAAATTGGGTTTTTTTTTGGTTCATTTTACGATCAAAAAAGGGAATAAAATGAAAAAAAAAAGTTGAAATGCATTACAAACTCTACGATAAAAGTACACTTACCCCGCAAAAATGCCCCCTCACTGACGCCCATAGGTGTTGTACAAAAAAAGTTATTGGTCGACAAATGGCCCCGTGGCGAAAATTTTAAAAAATTTGAAAATGTTTGGAATTTTTTTTTTGGTACCAAAGCATAAGGGAAAAAACCTACATGTTTGGTATTCCCGGAGCATAACCCCCTGTAGAATACAGAAAACACTTATATTTCCCGAATTTTGAACCCGTAAAAAAAAACACCCAGAAACAGGCGAAAAAAATTTTGTTTTTCACAATTTGTCCACTTGGAATTTTTTTGCGGTTTCCGTATATTATATGTTATAAAATAAACCCTTAGAAGGTACATCTTGTCCCGAAAAAATAAAACCCTCCTGTGTCTATGTGGGGGAAAAAAATAAAAAGTTATGGCTCTGGAAGGCAAAAGGGGAAAAACAACTGTCCCCAAAAAAAAAAAACGCCGGGTCCTTAAGGGTTAACCTTTTAGAAATTTTACTAAATGCAGTAAAAATGTTGCAGTTTAAAATTTTGATTAAAATTTTTGTCTATTTTTGTGCCGTCCATACATAAATTTGAACAATTCTCTTTTAAAAAATACATGACTAAAAGAAACAATTTTGTAAATGCAGACAATACAAAACAGTATAACATAAAAAGTTTTTTTAAATTGTAACATCATCACCATTTATGCTATTAAAATGTAAGTTTTTCTAAGATTACAGGGGTACACTAAAGCAAATCAAAAAAATTTTATATTGAGCTTATAACAGGCTTTAAAATAAGTGTTTAAATCAGGAGCTGTGAGACACTTTGTTGAAAAACTAGGGAGCCCTTTAAGTACTTTACATGTTGGGAAATAAAAATGGTTTAAAAAACCCCAGGAGGAGGTGATTGGGAAACAAAAAGTAAACTAAGAGAGGCTTTTGGATTTTAAATCTAAACACACTTTTACCGAAGGGGTTAATTGCGTAATCATTTAATGTAAGGTATTTCCCCGGGTTACTACGGGTTAGGGACTGTGGTTGTTCTTAAGTAAAAATTTTGTATGAAAGTCGAAACCAATATATTTGTAATGTATGGGGTACATGTATGGTTTGGGTTTTGTAGGGGGTAATTATACACAGGTAATGTCCCCCATAGCAGGTATAGGCAGGTATTGTCCCTCTTGGCGGGTTTTTTTTTTCCCCCTTAGCAGGTTAGGCAGGTACATGTTCCCCATAGCAGGTATAGGCAGGTATTTTTCCCCTCATAGGCAGGTATAGGCAATAATAGGCAAATATAGGCCCCCTTATAGGCAAGACGGGGCATGTATAGGCAATAATAGGCAAGATAGTCCCCTCATAGGGAGGGGAAGGGGATTTATAGGGAATATTTGGGAGGTATAGGGCCCCCCTTTTAGGCAGGTAGAGGGAAAAATAGGCGGCATAGGTCCCCCCATAAGCAGGAGAGGCAATAATTGGGGTTATAGGTCCCCTCATAATCAGGGACAGAAGGGGTTTTTAAAAAAAAAAAAAAAACTCACCCCGCTTCCCCCCTGCTTAGCTTATTTCGGGGTCGTCTTTGGCCAAGGGATGTGTTCATCAAGCCCTGAGGCAGAGTGACATTGTGTGTTGCCCGTGCCGGAACTCCGGAAGGTTTTCAGGTCTGTGGCCTTCCGGAGTCTATTGTGGAGCGGGGCGCCGTTCTGCTCCGCAAAAGAGTCTTCCGCGGGGATGCGCTCCGGGGCTAGGCCATGGCATGCCCGGGCGCTGCTGACGGGGATCGGGAGAAGTAAACTGTAGCGCTCCCAGGAGCACAGAAGGGCCCGGACGCTGTCAGGGGCTCGGGATTATTTTCTGACTCCAGAGGAGTGCCAGGCTTGGTCGTTCCGTAGTCCCCCATTCGTGATAGGGAACAGACGTAAACGGAACGACGTAAGTCGGGGACGCCTGTATTATATTAATAATAAAAAAAATAAGTTGTATAGAGGTGGTTGTGATACCAAAGAGAGTAATTCTATTCAGAGTATTTATTGTGATTGTTTTTAAATTGTTTTTATGAATCAAGGTGGGTGAAAAGGAGGGGCCATGATGAAGGAATTTTTGGTTGAAATACATAGCCTGGGGCCCGCACCAAGTTGGGCCCTTTGTTTTTTTTTAATTTTAAACTAATTTATTTTTTCCTGCGCTGGAATACACAAGTCTTCTTTGGGACTTACCTGTTTTTCTTGGATTACGTTTGCTGTATGACAGTTTGCCTCAGCAGGAAAGAAGGTGAGAGTGTGCTTTGAAGCTGGACCCAGCGAATGCTCAAATTTAACCTAGACACGGAGGATCCTGAACCCATACGCAGCCGGACTGTTGAATGGAGGGCATGAAGTAGATGCCAGAATATCCGATTACTGCACAAGATTAAATTAAAATTTTGGAATTTTGGGCCCGGTGGAGTGGAGTGGTGTATTTTTTTCATATTATTATATTGCAGATTCAGTCCTCCCAGCCTGGTGTCGGGTTATAATTTTGTTTCTATTGTCCTTCGACAGCTCTTTGGTCTTCACCATAGTGGAGTTTGGAGTGTGACTGTTTGAAGCTGTGGACAGATGTCTTTTATACTGATAACAAGTTCAAACAGGTGCCATTACAACAGGTAATGAGTGGAGGACAGAGGAGACTCTTCAACCCTTAACGACCTTAGACGTATCCATATGTCCAGGTCGTTTGGGGGTTCACGCACCTGGACGTATGGATACGTCCTGAGTATCGCGCGAACTCTAACGAATAGTTCGCGCGATCGGCGCGGGGTGTCAGCTGTATATTACAGCTGACATCCCGCAGCGTTGGCCCCGACCCCGGTTCGCTCCGGGGGGGGGGGAGGTTAACCCCTTAATTATCGCGACGATCGGGTCGCAATAAATAAGGGAGACGCAGGAGGAGATCGCTCCCCTGCGTCTCTGGTCGGCGGCAGCAGCGCACGGATCGGGCGATCCGTGCAGTCCTGCCTCTGAGGAACAGCACGGAAGGCGAGAATGCCTTCCGGGTTGTCTGTGACGTCACGAGGCCTGACCTTTGCCCGGGTGGGCATGCCCCGGCATCGTGACTGACATTTTGTCATAGGAACCAGTCATAGCACCAAGCTATGCACTGATTCCTATTGAATGAGAGATCAAAAGATCTCTCATTCAATCCCCTATGGGGAAAAGTAAAATAAAAAGTGAAAAAGTGCAAAAAAAGTAAAACAAAGTGAAAAACAAGTAAAGCACAAACACGAAAAATAAAATAAAAATACGTACACCCCCTTTTCCCCTTTACAAACGGCAATCGCCCAAACAAGATCAAAAATAAATAAAGTACTCATATTTGGTATCGCCGCGTGCGTAACAACCTGCCCTATAAATCTGTCATGTTAATTAACCCGTACGGTGAACGCCGTAAAAAAAAAAAAAAAAACACAGAATTAAGATTATTGTTAATCCCGCAGCACATAAAATGGAATAAAAAGCGATCAAAAACTCCTAGAAACGCCAAAGTTGTACCAGTTAAAACGTCAGTTCATCCCGCAAAAAAAAAGTCCTTATACAGCTCTGTATATGGAAAAATAAAAAATGTATAGCTCTCAGAAGATAGCGATGCATAAATATTGTTTTACACACTAAAAACACTTTTCTTTTTTTTTTTAAAGTGCTTCAACATAAAAAAAACTATATAAATAGGGTATCGCCATAATCGTAGCGACCCAAAGAGTAAAGCTACTGCACGGTGAGCCCTGTTGAAAATAAAAATAAAAAACACTACTAGGATTGCAGTATTTTCTTCACCCTGGCCTCCAAAAAATGGATTTAAAAGCGATCAAAAAGCCTTGTCCCCCCAAAATGATACTAATAAAAACGTCAACTCATCTCACAAAAAACAAGTCCCTACACATCTCCAAGCACAGAAAAATTTAAAAGTTATGGCTCTCAGACTATGGCGATGCAAAAACGTATTTTCCTGGTTGAATAAAAGTGTTTTTATTGTATAAAAGCAGTAAAACATAAAAAAATATACTAATTGGGTATCGGTGTAATCATATTGACCTGCTGAGTAAAGCTACCATGTCATATAGACCGTACAGGGACCGCTATAAAAAATAAAAATACTACCAAGATTGCTGTATTTTGTTCAAAACATCTCAGAAAAACCTTAATAAAAAGTGATAATAGCATAAATATGCACCCCATAATGGTTCCAATAAAAACTTCAACTCTTTCCCGCAAAAAACAAGCCCATACACAGCTCTGCACAAGCAAAAAAAAAAAGTTATGGTTTGTCAGAATAGGACAACATAAAAACGCAATTTTTATAGAGTATTTCTACTGTGTAAAAGTAATAAAACAGAAAAAACTATATAAATCTATATCATTGTAATTGTACCCACCCCCATAGTAAAGGGTTTTCACTTTATTTACACTGCACGGCGAATGCTGTAAAATTTAAACTCAAAAAACAATGACCAACTGCGTTTTTCCCCCATTTTTCCCTTGCCCAATGCTAAAAAAAAAACTATGGAAACACCTGTGCATCCAAAATGCACAGTACACCCCTAGATGAGATCCCTGATGGGTGTTGAATCCAAATGGGGCGACTTCTGGAAGGTTTCGCCTGTTCTGCTACTTTGGGGGGTTTGCAGAAAGCGACATGGCCCCACCAAATTTTGCGTTCCAAAAGCCAAAAAGCGCTCCCCCCCTTATACGCCCGCCATGCGCCAAACAGCAGTTTACACCCACATGTAGGGTATTGCCAAACTTGGAAAATTGCTTTAAACAAAGTTTTAGGGTTTTTTTTCCCTGGGGATTTTCCCTTTTATATATGAAAATTTTAAGGGTAAAATTTCAGATTTATTTAAAAAAATTTTTAATTTTCACAGCCTTATGCAAAAAAATTTGTGAATCACCTGGTGGGGTCTATATACTTAATGCACCCCTGGATATATTCATTAAGGGGTGTAGTTTCCAATATGCGGTCTATTTAGGGGTGTTTATTAAGTTTTAGCACCTAGGGGTCCAAACCTGAAAGGGGCCTAAATAAAATGTATTGAAAATGAGACCCCAGAGTATTGTAGGTGCCTCCTATTCTGGGGCTTTGGGTGAGCCAATAAAGCACTAGGGGCCCCATATGGGATATCGCTAAAAACGGCAGACCGGGGGAATTGATTTTAGTTGCATTTACCCAGTCACATTTAAACCCTATCCAGTGAATAAGGAATAAATATTGAAAATCTGCAAAAAAGTGAAATTTTGAAATTTCCTCCACTTGCTTTATTTCTGTGAAAAAACTGAAGGGTTATCAAACTTCCTAAATAGTGTTAAATACATTAAGGGGTTAGGTTCTAATGGATCACGTATGGGGGTTTTCTAACATTTCAGGCCCCTCAAAGCTACGTCAGAACTGGAGTGGTCCTTAAAAAAATGTATATTGCAAATTTTCTTGAAAATGTGAGAAATTACTACTAAATTTCTAAGCTCTCTAATGTCGTAAAAAAAAAAAAAGACATTTAAAAAATGATGCCAACCTATAGTGGACATATGGTAGATGCTAGTTATAAACTATTGCGGTGAATAATTATCTGTCTTGCACGCAGAAATTTAGCAACTTTCAAAATCGCAAATTTTTCCAAATTTTCATGAAATTTTGATATTTTTCACAAACAAACAAGGATTGTATGGATAAAAATTTCTTACTAACTTAAAGCACAATGTGTCACGAGAAAACAATCTCTGAATCACATGGATAGGTGAAAGTGTCAAAAAGTTATTCTCACATAAATTGACACATGTCAGATTTCAATAATAGGGCTGTGTCAGGAAGGCCAAAACAGGCTGGGTCCTTAAGGGGTTAAAGAAGAAGTTACAGGTCTGTGAGAGCCAGAAATCTTGCTTGTTTGTAGGTGATAAAATACTTATTTTCCACCATAATTTGCAAATAAATTCTTTCCAAATCAGACAATGTGATTTTCGGGATTTATTTTCTTATTTTGTCTCTCATAGTTGAGGTCGACCTATGATGTCAATTACAAGAGTCTCTCACCTTTTTAAGTGGAGAACTTGCACAATTGGTGGCTGACTAAATACTCTTGTTCCCCACTGTATGTTACCTCTAATTTAGGAGGGTGTGGTGTTTGGTGTCCTGCCTTCAATACATAACTATTACAGTTCAGAGTTCACAGGAAATGAAATTTTCTCGAAATACAGAAGCAAAGTGCGGAATACTGGGAAGAACGGCTCTTCTACGGTTATCACAGTTCTCTGCTGAATTTTGGATTACCGTATGAATCCTCAAAAGCGGAATCCCCGCGGGAATCGCCAATCAGCTATACTTCGGAGATACCCCCATATATCTTTGGCCATGCCCTTGCTTACTCTCCTGGAGTCCCAGTCCCTGAGTCCTAGCCAACAGGTCTATTTGTGATTTGCATTCTTTGTAAACATAGCCTTAAGTTCAGAGTACCCAGGAAGTGAATCTAAAAAAGGAACAAAAAAGCAAAGCTGCAGGAATGCGGGAGTTTTGCGTTCTGGGTGTTATCATCATTTCTGTGACTTATTGGGAGAAAACCGGGTTTGGGAACCCTCAAAAGCGGAGAAACCCCGGGAATGCAAATCACAGTACTTCGAATACGCAATACTTTACACCTACTGTCATTGGTGGCCAAGATGGTTTTAAACAAGAGATTCTTATTTGTGTTGCTTCTTTTTTTTCTAGTATATTACAGATCTCTGAATGCTGGTTGTGTCCTTATGTGCACACAGTGTTTTCGCTGCACTTTGCTGCTGCAACCAGATTTTACATTGTCGTAGATGGAATTTAATAAAATTCAATTTGCATAATACAGAGAACCCCGATAATGTTCAGGATGAAGGAGATACACTCATACTATTTAGTACTAGATTTGCCATAGTTTACACCATTGACTGTAGTAGAGAAAACCACAGCAGGTGCCATGGTGGGCTGGGGGTGCATGTGTCCGGAGGATGCGGGGGCTGTCCACATGCCTCTCTGTCCTAATCAGGGTATTTATATGAAAGAGATAAAGAACTAAGAAACTAGGAAAACAATTGTAAAAGCAATTCCATAGACAAAGGCTTAATGTATTAGTTCCAAAACCGATACTATTACTAAGGCAAAATCCTCTTCGAATTTTAAGTTGTCTTTGCTACAATTTTATCACGGACAATGACAATGTTTCCTTTCCCATAAATTATTCTTACTGAAGTCTACAATAAATGTTGTCATGTGATAATTTCTTTAAGTCAAGAGTATTAAGCAGCCACAGTGGTATCGCCAGCAGTTGATAGATGCTGTCACAATGCTACCTTCTTCTTTTTATAAAGGGGTAAAGGAATAAGAAAGAAAGTAAATTCATCCCCAGGTTAAGGAATGCTTAGCTGTCTGTTATCCAGGCTGCTTATATCATGAAAACACATTACATGCCAAGTTTCGGAACTTTTTTTTACATTATTTAGATATTCAAAACTGTTTTGGATTTTCTATCCCCCTATACAGTCATTTATAAAATAAGTGGTCACCCCTCCCTCATTTTTAGAAATAAGCAAATATATTCAATTAATCAACCTTTATAATGTATTGGGAATTATTTGCTTATCTATCTATCTATCTATCTATCTATCTATCTATCTATCTATCTATCTATCTATCTATCTATCTATCTATCTATTTGCCTGTCTGTCTGTCCATCTATTTATTTTGTACTTTTGCCCCTGGCAGTCACTGTGTATATAGTTAGTGCATACATTGCTCCTCTCTGGGATCCGTGCCTCTAAGTCAAAACAGTGAGAAACCAATAGTTGTTCAGTGATCCTATTTAGTGGAAGAAGGTAGAGATGAATACATGTGGTTCCATCCTGACATGACTATCTTTGTAATGCCCATACAATTCAGGACCATGTGCATATATGGCCATCTCATTTTTATGTAACTGCTATAAGGGGTCAGGTGATATAGGACTCAGAGGTGGGATTGTGCCCCCCATCAATTTCTTTGCCTTGTCCTCCACCAACCTGTCTATTTTAGTCTTAGGGACCGTCTACATGGCATGGTAAATCAGATGGTTTTTGCAGCAGATTTGGTTTTTCACCTCAAAAAAAACTCTGAGCTGTAGTCTACACAATTTGGATTTTCTGAGGTTGGATTTCAAATTCGAAAGCCGTGTCCAAAAACTTGGAACGTGCATTCTTACTCAGGATTTCTGCGGGGAAATGTACTTTTCAATGTCAGTAGGCAGAATTCAAAAACTGACCGTAAAATCCAGGCAAAAACACGTACCAAAAATTGAAAAACCGATTGTAGAATCCGACCACTATTTTAAAATTGCCATGTGGATGCAGCCTTAGGCTATGTTCACACGGCTTATTTGCGGGGCGTAATTACGAACCGCAAATACGCCGTGTGGACGCGGGCGGAAGCGGGGGGGCCGGCACCTCGCCGGCCCATGGACTTTCATTTTACTAGCGGCGTATACGCCACTAGTAATTCACATGTCACTTATCTCCCCCCACGGCGGATTCGCCGAGCGGGGAGAGGAGACGTAATCCATAGTTCTCTATGAGAGCTGTGGATTACCGTAATGACTGGGACTTATTCCAGCCGTAATTCGTGCATAATTACGGACTGAAATATGTCCCATTTTAAGCCAAGTGAACATAGCCTTACTGATTAGGTAACTGTGTTTGTACACATCTGCTCTGGAGGATTGTAGACATCTACTGAAACCGATTCTCACAACTTTCAATGGCTGCAATGTGATCCCTGTGTAATTCCTGCAAGGAAACTGAGGATTTAACAAGTGGTTGCCTGATGATAACTAATTGTGTGCGGGAAACCTGTGATATAGACTGCTCCATGAAGCTAATTTCTCTTCCTGTTTTCTTTTTTTACTCTATAGGGGGATGTTGTTAATAAACTCGGAGTATGGAACAGTACAGGGGTTTTTCACGTTGCAGAAAAAATACGTCTGCCAAAGCAGAGGGATGATCCAGAGATCTTGAAGAAAGACCTACAATTTGAAGGAGTGCCGGTGAGGGTCTACCAGCCACGATCTCCATCTGCTGGTGGCAGAAAAGGAATCATGTACTTCCATGGAGGAGCATTCATATTTGGAAGCATTTGTAAGTCGATCTAACCTTGTGGTTTCAATGTAGGTCCATACAGAGAACACCTCTGACAGAGGCTGAACTCCTACAGGAACAAAGGGTTGAGCATTCACAACGCTTCATTTCTCAAACACCTAGCATTAGGAGACATTCACAAGGGCCCAATAAACTTTAGATTGTTCACCTGTCCTGCTGAAATTAAAAGGTTGGATAATATAGTGGAAATTAGACCCCACTGCACACAAATGTATTCTGTGTGGTGTATGCTTCTCTGACTGTCTCTTAATGCAAGAGAGAAAAAAAAACAGCTTCCAATCCGGTCGACAACGTAATTAAAAATGTTTCCTGTTGCTTAATTCAAGTACAAAAAATAAAAAAAATATCCCACTGATGCATTTCAAACAATGTACTTAATCACAACAACACCACATATTACACACCTGTGTGAGTAGATGGAGCAAAGGGCATGTGTCACGGCATGCAACAAACAACCCTTAATAACACACTTCAACCCTTGCTTGAATACTAGTTAGATGTCACATAACTGCTAAATATTTCTAACAATCCATCCACCTATTATATTGATGAGGGAAGAAAGAGGCGTGTATACAAACATAGAACAGACTATACTCAATAAAATAAAATGTAATACATCACTCCTCACTTGTGCACAATATTAATACCACACATCCTGATTTGTCTTAAGGCCATTAGGTATTCTGGTTCCTAAGCGAAAAAAAACACCATGTCTCCCTATTCAGTTGCGTTCTTTGTAAATCCCTACCTCTTGTCGATTGCGTAACCTTTTCTATTTCTATGAATGTGGATGTAGATGTAGCCCTCGCATGAGCTTCTATGAAATGTATTCATGCCCCTGAACAGGACAGATCAACCCAGAAGGGCTATAAGATGAGCTTGATGGATAATTTTTTCAGCCTCATCAATTTTAATGTAATTTTAGTAAAGTTGTATGACAATTTCTATATGTTAATATAACTGGTCGTTATGCGCAAAAGTGCACTTTTTATCATGTGTGTCCTGACGTAAGAGGATTTTTTGACATTGACAGAAGTCTTACTTATTTGGTTTTAGACAGCCATGACCGTATCTGTCATCACCTAGCAAAGAATTCTCAGGCCGTAGTCGTCTCTGTTGGGTAAGATGATGTAATTCCTGTAACGTCTTTATGTCTTAAAGGGGTTCTCCAGGACTATCTTTTTATTTGTTACAGGGCTCACAACTGCGTTATATTAAACTTTGTAATTCATAGTTATTAAAAAAAATTTAATTGTCCTGCTGTGCAGAACCAGGCAGTAATCCCTGTCCTCCCTTTCCCCTTATCTCTTGCAAACCATGTGACATTCATTGATCACATACCCTCAGTGAACATTTTGTCATCACTCAGTGGGTGTGCTGTGAAGCCAGGCTCAGCTCAGGAGCACCCTCCTGTAGTGGACAATCTGGCTGTATTTACTCTTGCCAGTCTGTAGTTTGCAAGTGAATAGAAGTAGTTACATTAGAATAATTACAGGGGAGGGAGAAATTAGTAACTTAATAATGGGAGCAGAGGACAGCACTTCAGAGCTGGGGGATTGTGTACTGCTGTCATGAAACTGAGTCCTAGATATCATCATTATCATGACAGAGCTGGGGAGATTACACCCATGTCAGCACAATTTTTAGCAGTGATAACTGTGGAGACAAGTCCTAGATTACAGTGCAGTCTGGGAGTTGTAGGAAAAAGATGTTGGTGAACTACTGACACTCCAAAAAGAAGGAAGTTTCACTGCAAAAAGTGGATCACATGATAGATGAATAAGGAGAAAAAAGACAAGGAAAGAAACACATGAAGGTAGTGGAATATCTTCACTTTTCCATATAAATGTTGTTTATAGTGTTCCGTTAAATCTTTAAACTACCATTTAATTATACTGAAGATTTAGCTATGATGAAGTTTTGTCCACAACATGTTTCAGTCTATACATTGGGCGCATTCCCCAACATATGCCACTGTATATCCATTGACCACAGTGCGAAATAAAAACTACACTGTGCAGTTCAGCTTTTTGAACTGTGGCAGAAAACTGTACCTTTCTACACAATAAAATTTTATGTTGGCACACAGCACCCAAATGGTGGCCAAAAGGACACTCTTTCAGTGTCCATCCCAAAGATTTGTGAACAGAGCCTAAGCTGTGTGTGATTTTCATGCAGGTATTGCAACAACTAGTCAGCAATCAGCTAGTCAACCAACCAATATGACTACAGTCAGAAATGAAAGCTGAAACCTGATTGGTTGTTTAGGTGGATTGCCCCGCTTTTTGTTGGTAGTATCGGTTATTCACAAGGCCTTATGGGGAGACATATAAAAAATCAAAAAGTGTAGAAATTACCAATGGCTAGTACTGCACCTGGTTACATAGTTACATAGTACGGTTGAAAAAAGACACGTGTCCATCAAGTTCAACCAAGGGATGGTTGTTAAAGTCAACCTCCCATCTGCATTACTTTGCATAAAATAATTTTATATCTAACCATTGTCCAGGTTATCTATTTGAGTATTTTGTTGTAAAAGAGGGCCCTCCTCGTTGGGGCCACTATTACAAGCCATGGCAAACTGCAAGGGTAATTATAGACTTGCTATTTATCAAATTCTCAAATATTTCATGATGTAAACAGGGGGAATTGTGTAGACGTAGTAAGTAATGCTTATGTGGATTAATTTTACCCATTTGTTGACCCTTCTTTCAAACATCATGGAAGATCCAATTATATTTTTTGATGATTAATTTTAGGTACCGCCTGGCACCGGTTCACAGGTTTCCTGCTGCATTTGATGACTGTCTCAGGGCTACAATTCATTTTCTAAAGACAGCAGAAGAATATGGAGTGGATCCTTCTTCAGTTATACTGTTTGGAGACAGTGCTGGGGCCCATCTCACGGCTGGGGTTTGTCAAGCTGTTGTGTGTAGATCAGATATCCCAAAGCCTCTTGCCCAGGTGTTGATCTACCCACCGGTCCAGATAGCTAACTTCAATTTACCCTCATACCAACAAAACAAGATGGTCCCTTTGGTACAGCTAGATAGAATGTTATACTTTATACTTACATATACAGGTGAGGATCTTTCTTATTCAAAAATAATGATAGAGGGCAGCTATGTTCCTCCTGATATAAGAGAGAAATTTAGAAACTGGTTGAATTCTGAGGAGTTTAAGGTCCCAGGTTACAAACCTCACGTGTGGGCACCTTTTAATGAATATTATTATGAGAAGGCTAAGAAAGCTTTAGACTTCCAGGGTTCTCCATTGCTCTCTGATGATACTGTATTACAAAAACTACCAAAGACCTACATACTAACATGTGAGTTTGATATCCTCCGCGATGATGGGAAACTCTACAAGAAACGTCTGGAGGACAATGGAGTCCCGGTTACATGGTATCATGTTAAAGATGGCTTCCATGGGATTTTCACCTTCTACGACCATCCTGAGGTGGTGTCTGGGAAGCTGGCAATGGATAATATTATTACTTATATTAAAAACCTTTGAGATATACGATAGGTGGAAATTTATGTATTTTTTTGGCAGCAAAGTGGCTCAATGGTTACTACTGTTGTTTGGCGGCACTGGGATCCTTGAATTCAACCAAGGGTAATGCTTGTATAAAATTTGTATAGTTTTGAGGAAAGACTATTAAATTTGTGGAAAATATAAAAAAAATGCATTATAATTTTCAATATTTCCCACTCTCATCCCCCATAGGGAGCAAATCCCCCCCTCCACCAAAAAAAAGGTTTGCAAGCATTTTATTCGATTTGTGGTAAATATTAAAAAAATGCATAATAGTTTTTAATATTTTCCACTTTTAGCCACCAGAGAGAGCACATCCAAAAAACAAAAGGTTAGCTCAAGCAGAAGCAGGTTGTCATATGGCTGCTGTAAATGTGGCCTGGTCTGGTGGTGGCTTTACACACCTCCCCAGGGCCGCCAACAGAACTTTCAGGGCTCCATACAGCTGAAGCATCTGGGCCCCCCTCCGCCCATTAAATCCCACCCCCAGCAACCCGACCTCCCCGCCCAAGCATCCCCACTGCCCCTTCCCCAACAATCCCATCACCCCGCCCCACAAAAAAAATTCAATTGCGCCATTGTTTTTGGATTTAGTTCTTGGATTTTACAATGTACAGTTTATCCGTATTGTATTTGTCAGTACGTATAAAAGGGCCAGTAAATACAGCCACATGATCACCACTATCATGTTACTGATCCAACCAGTATACCAAGACCAATATTGCCAAACAACAGCAATATACATAGACCATATAATACCGCCACATCATCACCACATATCACCAACATAAAGATGCTGAATAATACTACCATACTGTCACTGAATATAATTCATTACAATAAGACCAATATTACTGCCATACAGTGACCATATAGTGGTAGATACAAGTCTACACAGTGCAGATACATTTAGTGACTCAGAGTTGACGTCTTGTCTGATGAGTCTTTCACGTTCCCTTTTCTTCTGCGTCCGCTTCAGACCGCAGTGACGAATTCTCTCGGCCACGACCCATCCCTGCATAATTCACAACACAAATACCTGAGACTCCTCACTTTTTTATACCATCTTCCTACCTGTGCCCGTCCCTCTATGTACAAACACCTTATCCATAGGGCCACATGTTTGAAACGGTTTTGGTCTAAAACTCACCTTTTTGCCCATAGAAACCTATGGGGAAAAAAGTGAGTTTTAGACCAAAACTGTTTCATACATGTGGCCCATAGTGTCCCAAATGGTAATAATTCCCCCCTTGGTGCCCTGGTGGTTAAGTATGTAGCCCCCCCCCCCCCATAGGTAGATAGCCAGGTAGTGAGCAGGTAGCCAGGAAGGTAGGTGGGTAGTAGGTGGTCGGGTGGCCAGTCGGGCGGCCGGAGAGGTAGGTAGGCAGCCAGGTATGTAGTTAGCCAGATGGGTAGCTAGGTAGCCGGGCTAGGTAGCCAGGCAGGCGGGTAGCTAGATAGGTAGCCAGGCAGGCGGGTAACTAGGTAGGTTGCTAGGCAGACAGGTAGTTAGGTAGGTAGCCAGGCGGATGGGTAGCTAGGTAGGTAGCCAGGTGGATAGATAATTAGGCAGGTAGCTGGGCAGACAGGCAGTTAGGATGGTAGCTGAGCGGACAGGTAGTTAGGTAGGTAGAGGGGCTAGGTAACCAGGAGGGCAGGCAGTTAGTTAGGTAGGTAGCCAAGCAGACTGGTAGTTAGCCGGGTGGGTGGATAGTTAAGCAGGTAGCCAGATGGGCAGGCACTTAGGTTGGTAGCTGGGCAGGCAGGTACTTAGGTACGTATCCCTTGAGGAAGCAATTAAGGCAAAACGTACATCGGGGCATTCTGAGGTGCGTTGAATACATGTAATATTAGGTAATTTATTCTATAGTTTTGTATAGCATTTTATGCATGTTATCTTGTGATTGGCTTGCACCTGGTTCAGAGTAGTATACTTGTGTGATTTGTACTTATTAGATACTTACATTATTGTTACTCTATACCTGATGCAGTATTTATTAGCCTAGTATTGTATTAATATTATATGATGATTTTTTGCATTATACCTCGTTGTGATCAATATTTATTTTTAATTGATTTTAATAAAATTTATTTTTAATCTTTAGTGGATTATGCTCTTTCCTTTTTATTTTTTCAGTAGGTACTTAGGTAGGTAGCCGGGCTAGGTAACCGGGCGGATGGGCAGTTAGTTAGGTGGCAGGACAGGCGGGCAGTTAGGTAGGTGGCCGGGCGTGCAGTTAGGTAGGTGACCGGGCGGGCAGTTAGGTAGGTGGCTGGACGGGCAGTTAGGTAGATGGCTGGGCTGGCAGTTAGGTAGGTGACCGGGTGAGCAGTTAGGTAGGTGGCCGGGCGAGCAGTTAGGTATTTGGCCGGACGGGCGGGTGGACAGGTAGGTGGCCGGGTGGGCAGCGTTCCCCTCCCTCTTTCCCTCATACAGCCGGGGGTGGTGGGTCGCTGTTGAGAGAGGGCCCGCGCTCCTAGTTACAGGCAGCCACACTTAATTATTCACTTACTTCTTCTGTGCTGCAAGCAGAGCCGGCCCTCTTCTCTTTGTGCCCGTGCAGTGTCTGGCCAATGGCGGGATCCAGAACTATTTGAATCAGTGAAGACCCACCCACTGGGCGTTACCTCACTGATTTAATTAGTCGTTCCATCCGGGGGCAGAAAGAGAGAAGGGCCCAACTGCTCCCGTCACAGCGCGCAGGAAGAGTAAGTAAATAATGGCCGTGAACGTCATTCAGCGCAGCTGTGATCTTAGCTGCAGAGCAGGCCCTCCCTCAGCTGCGCCGGGCCCCAGTTGTATGCAAAAGCACAGGCACAGCTCACATCATGGGAGACAAAACTACCATTACTGTGAAGCAAGGGGGCTGTACCAGCCAGCGGTGGCAGGCCCCCTCTTGCTTCACAGACTGGCCGGGCCCTGTACACCAGTACCGGCTGTACCCCTTAACGGCGGCCCTGCGCCTCTCCCTCCGCTCGTCTGTGTGCAAAAGGAGGGGGATGTGGATTGTAGACTCTGTAGCCACTGAATCACCATTTTGTTGGTGGTTGAGGACACTACACAGAGCTGCTATGTATCCATAGCTGAAAAAGGAATAACCATAGTGACATTGTGATTAGATTTACTCTTTTTCAATATGGATATGCAGAAGGAACGCCACAGTATATATCTGCATCCCTGCTAGAAGGTATCCTCAGGTATATAGCCTACATCCACAGACCCTAAGAACTGATATTCGTTTAGTTCAAAGGTGAACATTACACAGCCATTACATTGCACAGTCTCTATGTGTCTTTATGTGAGAATACCTGCCAGCAGTTATCAAGATACGTAACGGGGGCAGCCACTGTGCATCCATAGCCAAAAACAGAATAGTAATGGTAAAAAATAGCAAAAAAACATTTGTGCAGGTTATTATTCATCTTTATTATAGAACACATATCGTGGACTAATATGGGTGCACATAATATATATACACACACAGATGTCTCTGTCTATATACACACACATATGTACACAGTTACTTATAAAGTTATCTCCTGTGTATAAATGTGTGTGTGTGTGTGTGTGTGTGTGTGTTTTTCCGTATTTTTATGTTTTTTCTTTTGTATTACATGGTCTAATCTATCTGATGTAGTTCAAAGGGGGAAAACTGTAAAAGTAAACATATATAAATGTAAGGGTGAGAAGTGTATTTTGATCTTTACAGTAGGTTGATTCAAAGGGTTAAGTGTTGAGACAGTGAAGCTAGGTCTGCAGCCAATCAGTGTGAAGCAGTTAAGTGGGGAGACAATGAAGCTGTCTCTGCAGCCAATCCCTGTGCAGCAGTTAAAGGGGATTTGCCAAGACGCCAGTTACCTACCTCTTATCAGCAAGGGAGCAGGATATATACAAATCCTGCTGAGTCATGAAGCTGCAAGGGAGAGAGGGAGGGGGGAGTGAGGAGTGATGAATCCAAGGGAGCCTCTCAAAACTTAAGTGAAATAATAACAGTACAAGAGTGGATTCTCAATACAGCAAGACACAGCCTCAGACTGCACTGTCTCCCCGGTGCCTTAAAAGCTCATTCATGTTGCCTGTCATCAGATAAGAAGTGTTTCACGCAAGCACGGCCTGTCAGCTCCGGGGTCGTGGCGAGGGGAAGCTTTGAGGTAACTAAGGGGGATTGAGAAATGCTGTAGCTCTCAGAGTTTTCACTTTTTGTAATCACATATATTTAGAAAAGTGATTAAATACCCATTTTGGAGGTTCCCACGTCAACATTACATGGTGGCAAAACCCCTTTAAGTGGGGAGACAATGAAGCTGTCTCTGCAGCCAATCAGTGTGCAGCAGTTAAGTGGGGAGACAATGAAGCTGTCTCTGCAGCCAATCAATGTGCAGCAGTTAAGTGGGGAGACAGTGAAGCTTTCTCTGCAGCCAATCAGTGTGCAGCAGTTAAGTGGGGAGACAATGAAGCTAGGTCTGCAGCTGAGGGGAGAGGCTACAGAGTGACAGTTATAAGGAGGATGCCTGACAGGGTCTAGTTAGTTCTGTTTAGGGGTTTAGTTAAGCCAATTCCTCAGATTGTAACTGGAGACAGTTCTAGTTATGTTCCAGTAAAATAGCTGATCTTCCTACCCATCAGCCGGCGGTGGATAGGACAGGCTGGGCAGTGGTATCAGCCCTACTCACAGATTTACCAGTAAGACAAAGAGGAAGAGGTACAGGATAGAAGAAGAGAGAAGCACAGGAGACTGAAAGGAGGGGATTGTGAAAATCCCATATTAGGTACATAGTGGGCAGAGAGTGTTGGCTGTCCTGAAGAGTGGTCCCGAAGAGAGCAGGCCAGAACAGGTTGTCCTGAGTAGTTGTACTGAGGCAACCGTTACGTCCTTTAGGTGGAATGCTGGCTCAGTGACTGAAGAGACTGGAGGGAGGCTGCAGAGAGAAGAGAGGAAAATAAAGGGAAATTGCCCAGGGAGCAATTTAAGAGAGAAAGTCTAGTACTGTACGCTATGATGAATGTGATATCCTGTGACAAGAGTGAAGTGTAACGTCCATAAGATAAGTGCCGTGAGTAAAGCCTGAAGATCTGTGGTACCAATGTTGTTTGTGGTTACTTCAAGCGTCGGTGCACCACACCTCCAGACACCACCTGCCACAGCAGACATAAACATATTACCTGCGCCGGGTCTCTCAACTTTACATATATATTTGTTAAGCACACACAGACAGTGGTGTATATATATATATATATATATATATATATATAATATATATATAATATATATATATAAAATATTATGTGTGTGTGTGTGTGTGCGTGTGTATGTACATGAGCATTTACTTTAATGAGAAGCTGTAGCTGGCCATGC
This sequence comes from Phyllomedusa bahiana, assembly GCA_025379985.1. NCBI lineage: Eukaryota > Metazoa > Chordata > Amphibia > Anura > Hylidae > Phyllomedusa > Phyllomedusa bahiana. Next base: position 26,158 of record JAODAL010032959.1, on the reverse strand, counting down.
ATTTCCCTTACATTGACCACACAGATGCATCAGTTGCAGTACATGGATGTCCCAGATCTTCCAGATAATACTAAGCTGCTCCCTGTTGTGATTCACAGAGAGAGAAACAAATCTCCAAGACATTTACATGGCCTAGAAGAGCTTTTGGAAAGGAGGGTAACGCCATTAATAAAGTGTAATAATTTAGTAAGAGACCTCATAACTAGTGTTGAGTGATTTAATTGTGAAAAGTTAAAATCGAGTTGATTTTTATGTTTTTCTCACTCTTGATCCGATCTGATTTTTTTTCCTCAAAATCGGGTAAAAAAAAATCACTAACGAGAATCATGGTCGCGTCATTTTTGCTGCTTCCTGTACTTTTGGCGGCCAGCCAATCAGAGCAGAGCACAGCACAGAGGTTGGTCCAAAATGTCACCGGTGAGGGTGTAGGGATCTCATTGGCTGCTAAAATCACATGACCCTGTTTTATGTATGTTACTGTATTTCCTAGTGAGCACCATTTTGATTACAGTCTGTGAACTGAACACACTGCTCTCTCTGCTGTACTTATTTCAAAGCAGGCAGACACACCATTTCCCAGCGATTTCACAAAGGAAAACCTGCTAGATAGATTAGTTAGGGTTGTGGTACAGCAAGATTAGCGAATCCTAGACAGTATTAGTTAGGGATTTTGATATTGCTGCTGACTGCATCTTTCTCATCTTTATTTTGATTGCCCAAAAGTTCCTTGCTGCAGTTTTGGGGGGACAGCCAGTGTACAAGACACCATTCTTCCATAAGACCCCATTTCACAGATATTCCATAGAAAAAAATTCTGTTTGTAATTCTAGTTGCCAGTTGCAAAGTATAAGGATTCAAGAACACTGTTGATTTGTTGTCAGGGTTCTTCCGTAAGACCACATTTCACAGATATTCCATAGAAAAAAATTCTGTTTCTAATCCTATTTGCCAGTTGGAAATAATAGGGATTTAACAGCACTTGTGATTTGCTGTCTTGCTGTCAGGGTTATTCTATAAGACCCCATTTCACAGATATTCCATAGAAAAAAATCTATTTCTAATCCTAGTTGCCAGTTGCAAAGTATAAGGATTCAAGAACACTGTTGATTTTGTGTCAGGGTTCTTCCGTAAGACCACATTTCACAGATATTCCATAGAAAAAAATCTGTTTCTAATCCTATTTGCCAGTTGGTAATGATAGGGATTTAACAACACTTGTGATTTTCTGTCTTGCTGTCAGGGTTATTCCATAAGACCCCATTTCACAGATATTCCATAGAAAAAATGCTATTTCTACTCCAATGCCACAATGTGTGTGCACATGGGCTGCTGTGTGTACACACACGGGCTGGTGGGTTTATGTGCGTGCACAAGGGCTCGAGTGCACGTTTACATGCATATGGGAGTGTGAGTACACATGTGTGTGCATGCACATGGGCTCGAGTGTATGTGTGTGTGCGTACACATGGGCTTGTGAGTGCACATGTGTATGTGCATGCACATTGGCTTGTTAGTGCACATGTGTGTGTGTGCAAATGTTTTTGTGTAAGTGCAGGTGTTTGTGTGTGCGTGCACATGGGCTCGATTGCACGTGTGTGCTCGCCAGCTCATGGGCTCAAGGGTGTACAAATGGGCTTGTGAGAGTACGTGCGTGTGTGCACATGGGCTTGTGAGTGCACATTTGCTTGCACGCACATGGGCTTGTGAGTTTACGTTTGCTTGTGCGCACATGGGCTTGTGAGTGTACGCGCGTGCACATGGGCTCGTGAGTGCACGTGTGCATGCGTGCACATGGGTCTGAGTGCACGTGTGCATGCGTGCACATGGGTCTGAGTGCACGTGTGCGTGCACAGGGGCTTGTGACTGCATGTGTGTGTACGCGCAAATGGGCTCGTGGGTGCACGTGTTTACATATGTGCTTGTGAGTGTACATGTGTGTGAACACATGGGCTTGTGTATATACATATGTAAGGATTTGGGTGCACAAGTACGTATACGTCTTAAGGCTGGTAAGGCTGCCCCATATGAGAAGGGGGTGAGAAGTGTCCCAAGGGGAAGTGGATCAGAGGAGGATCATACGGAGGAGAGGAGAGGTCCCAAATGGACAGTCTGTGAAAGGGCAGAGCCTCATGGAGACCGGGGCCGCATATTATGTTACTGGTGTAGTGGACCTGGACATCTTGCTGCAAACTGTCCCCCCAAGTAGAACTCATGGACTGTGATATGGCTAGGCAGAGGTCTTTACTTGCACGGCCAGTATGATTAGCAGGGACTGTATTGGAGACTGATCACCAAATGTTTTCAATAATTTAACTTAATAATAATGATAATCTTTATTTATATGGCGTCAACAAATTCCGCAGCACTTTACAATACAGAGGGTATAATTACAGACAAGATACAGACATTACACAGTAAAAGCTACTTACCGATGAGACAGATGGGCCCTCTAAGGGTGCCAGGGGGAGACGAAGGGTGAGAAGTGCTAAGTTTACAATGGTCCAGCCTTGTTTCATAAATATGGGGTGGTTTACATAAAAGTTGGATGAACCTGCCATGAAAATACATCTATGTACAGATAAGTGCCTGTGAGTGGCATAGTGTAGGGAGTGACAGAAGTATGTGTGATAGAAGGTGGGGGTTAGCAATTAGGGATCTTGGTAGGCCTGCCTCAGAAGATGTATTTTCAGGTCACTCTTAAAAGTATGAAGGTTAGGATTGTGTCTGATAGTACGTGGTACGATGTTCTAGAGAATTGGTGCAGCACGTGTGAAATCTTGAAGACGGGCATGGGAGGTTCGTATGATTTTGGTCTGTAGTTGGATATCCGAAGCATAGCTGAGAGATCAGGTAGGGTGGTAGAGAGATGAAGGAGGAGATGTATGGGGGTGCATTGATGTGGAGAGCGCGAGCAGGGGGGTAGAGAGGTGAGAGAGGAGATGTAGGGGGGTGCAGCACTGTAGAGAGCTATATGGGTGAAAGTGATTAGTTTATGTTTAATCCTGTACTGAATGGGCAACCAGTGACTGATACAGGGTAGAGACATCAGTATAGCAGCTGAAAAGACAGATGAGCCTGGCTGCTGCATTCAGGACAGATTAAAGAGGGGAGAGTTTATAGAGAGGGAGACCGATAAGCAAGGAGTTACAGTAAGCAAGATGAGAAAGAATAAGAGCTACAATGACAGTTTGAGTTGTTGCCACAGTGAGATGTGGAGATGTTCTTGAGGTGCAAGGGGTTGGAGATAGGGGATGAATGACAGATCAGAATCAAGAATAAACCCAGCGGGCCTGCTGCCTAGGAATTATGGTGGTACTACAAACCGAGAGAGAAATAGCAGATGGCGGAAAGGCAAAAAGTTCAGTTTTAGTGAGGTTTAGTTTGAGATAGAGAGAGGACATGATGTCAGAGACAGCGGACAGACAGTCACTGGTGTTTTGTAGCAGGGCAGGAGTGATGTCTCAGGAAGAGGTGTATAATTGGGTATCACCAGTGTAGAGAGGGTACTGGAAGACAAATCTGCTGATGATTTGGCCAATCCGGGCTGTATAGATTGAAAAGAGGAGAGGACCAAGAACCGATCCCTGAGGAACGCCAACAGCAAGAGGGAGAGGAGAAGAAGTAGAACCTGTAAACGAGACACTGAAGGAGCAGTCAGAGAGGTAGGATGAGAACCAAGAGAAAGCAGTGTCCTGGATGCCAATGGCACAGAGCATGCTGAAGAGAAGATCATGATCAACAGTGTCAAATGCTGCAGACAGATCGAGAAAAACTAACGAGTATTTGCTCTGGGATTTAGCAGTGAGATCATTAGAGACTTTAGCTAGAGTAGTTTCTGCAGAGTGTAAAGAGCAGAAACCTGGTTGTAAAGGATCGAGAATAGAGATGAGTGATCACTAAAAAAATCTAGATCGAGCCGATTGTCGATTTTAAAGAAAATTGTGTCGATTTTCGCCGATTCCCATTAAAGTCAATGGGAGAAGATGATCAGGTAAATGATTATACTGAAACAGGTGAGGAGAAGCAGAAATTACCACCCATAACAGTAAACTGGTTACATGGTACAACTTAGTGAAGACAATTTGGCTCTAGAGTCACAGAAAAAGATTCACAGGCTAAAATAATTAATTCCTTTCAAGGGCTAACTGAAAAGATGAGGACAGTGTAGCTACAGCAGGTACAGCGGTAGCAGCTGCTACGTGGCCCCTTTGACGCATAAGAAGACATCGGTATTAGAAATGGAACATGGTAACTTGCAAGAGCCCGCTATCACTTTTTTCACCAGGGCCCACGAACATGTCATATATGTGGTGGCAGCAAGAACATCACAACGGGGAATATGGAGGTTCATCTGGCAGGGCCATAGTTATAGGGGTGCAGTGGTAGCCAGGGCTGCCATCAGTCATCTATTAACCGTTTCAGGACCACATGCAGCTAAATCAAATAGGGCCCCACCCATTACTAGATCCTATTTTTCACATATCACTCGGACCCTTTTTGATTAGGGCCACTGACAGGAGTACTGTCCTATTAGCACCGCTGGCACCCCTTTTACCGTAGCCTGATCCCAAAATCAGCAAAAAATGACCTCTTGGACACTCAGAATAAAATTTACAAGAAGAAATGAGTGTTTGAAATAAGATTTTTTCAATAGGACATTTACTACCGGTATCTTTTACAGTGGCCTGACCCCAAAACCAGCAAAAATGACGTTTTGGACACTCAGAATAAAATTAGCATGAAGAAATTAGTATTTGGAATAAGATTTTTTTCAATAGGACCATTGATTTTTTTCAACGTTTTATGTGTATTTCACATTGTAAAGAAGACGTGCTACAGTTCACTAGTCAGTGACATCGGCAACCAGGTCAAAAAAATCGTCAGAGTTCCACGCTTGATTCATTTTGATAAATGTCAAATGATCCACATTCTCAGGGGAAAGACAGATATGTTTGTCAGTTATCACTCTGCCAGCTGTACTTAATGTGAGTTCCAAGATAATGCAGGCTGCTGGCCAGGATAAAAACTCTATGGTGTGGCGAGCAAGCTCAGGCCTTTCATCCAGCTTGGACACCCAGAAGTCGATTGGCCCCGGACCAAGTCCAAAAACATAGGGGTTGAGCCGCAGGTAGTCATGGACCATGTTCTTAAGGTGGTCTCTGTGTGTCTGAATACTGCTCTGCTTTACAGGCATTGATAAGGTGGTAAATAATGATTGCCACATGTCACCCAGTAGACTTCTGCCAGACTGCCTGCTGATGCTAATGCTGCTGCTACAGCTACTTGCAATTCTGCTGCTGGCACATTGCTGATGTTGTTCCACCGTGACATTAGAACGTGAAGAAGACGCAACAGATGTCTCGAGTTGGTCAATGAGCACTGTCTCAAATTCCTGCATTCTACTGTCAATTTGTGTGGGTGGAAGGAATTTGCTGACTTTTGATTTGTAATATGGATCAAGAAGGGTGGCCATCCAGTAACTGCTGTTCATTTTGATTGCCTTGATGCGTGGATCATGGTGCAGGTAATGTAACATCCAAGCACTCATGTGTGAGATGCTGCCAGGATTTCCCATGCCTCGGGATCGAGGGGCACTAAACAGATCTTCCTCCTCTTACTCCTGCTCCTGAAATCTTTGCCAACCTCTTACCACTGAAGGGAAATCGGTACCGTCAATGTCCATCCCTGCCTCATCATCTTCAACCACTTCCTCATCCTGAGCGTCACCACAGCCCTGTAGCCTCATGCGCTGTTCTCTGTGAGCTGAAGTGCCATCCTCCACCAGCCCTGGACCCCAAGCCACCGCCTAAAGAAGATCTATAAATTTGGAAAACAGTCGGGCCTTTTACATCCTCTGGCGAGTAAGGCTTTGTGTCCGCATCTGTGTCCGCCTCCTCCTCCATCACTGCTGGGACCTGTTGCCACAGTGTCTAACACTTGTTCCAGTAAAAATATCACCACAATGCTCATGCTGACAATGACATTTTCCTGACTGACCATTTTGGTGGCGTCTTCAAAACTGGCAAGGATGGTGCAGACATCTTTCACCTACCTCCACTCCCTATGGCTCAACACCCCGAGGTCCGCACCACTGCTCGTCAAGACATGTGACACGTCATACTGCATTATGGCATTACGCTGCTGCCACAATCACTGGAGCATGTGGAGGGTGGAATTTCAGTGTTTTGCCAAGTCAACAATGAGACGGTTGACGGGGAGGCCCAGATGACGAAGCAGGGTGCGAACACCGGAAGTGTGATCTAAGGCCTCGAACCTTCCTCAGCAGACAGTCAAAACCCAGGTAGCCCTTGAGAAATTTCTGCACTACCAGGTTTATGACATGTGCCAGGCAATGGATGTGCATAAGTCTACTGATCTTAAGGGCAGCAAGGTGATTTTTCCCATTGTCGCACATCACCCTGCCTGGCGCCAGGTTCTTAGCACCCAGCCACTGGTCAGTCTCAGTGCGTAGAGCCATCCACAGATCTTGACCTGAGTGTTGACGGTCTCCAAGACACATTAATTTCAGAACGGTATTGTTTCTCTTGGCACATGATGCTACCCGTAAAGGTTGGGGATCTGGAACCTGCACCATCCCTGCAGTGTGGAAGAGTGTCCGCTGAGCCCGAGACCCACCATCATCATCAGAGACACTGTCATCCACATAGCTTACCCAGTGAGCAGTCAGTGAGATGTAACGCCTTAGACAGTGCTTACTAGTCCATGTGTCTATAGTGAGAGGGACTGTGGTGGACACAGATGCAGCCAACACGCTGGAGCTTTTCTGTGCCATGTGACTGGCCAGGGCAGGGACAGCTTTTCTGGCAAAGAAATGCCTGCTCGGCATCTGGTATTGGGGGCATGCCAGGGTCATGACATGGCAGAACCCATCTGTGTCCACCAGACAGAAAGGCAACATTTCCAAGGCCAAAAGCCTGGCAATGCCAACATTTAGGCTTTTGGCTTTGGGTTGGTTGGGGTGAAAGCATTTCTTATGCTCCCACACTTGGTACACATAAGTTTGGCTGAAGTGCAGGTCAAACTGGTGAAAGGAAAAGTGGTAGGCTGTGTCTCTGGTGGTGACGGGGGGAATTGGTCGACAATATCTGGGACTGGGGATGGTGCTTGCTCATGCTGCTCCAGCACATCGGCAGCAGAGGTCCTCTTGGTCTTGGAAGTGGGGAGGAGGAGACAGAGGATGTCACAGTGGTCAGAAACCCAGGACCTGTGTGGCCTTTGTTCTCCAAGTGACTCCTCCTCATCAATTCATGCTTTAGATGCATGTGCCTGTTCATGTTTGTGGTTAAACTCTTTACATTCTTTCCTCTACTGACGTGTTGACGGCAAATCCGGCATATGACGTCAGCCGGCGACTCTGAGGCTTGAAGGAAAAAGGCTTAGGCTTCACAGGTCCTGGACCGTTTTGATGGTAAAATGGCTGGCGGATTAATGTCAGCGTACTTGTGCAACCACCCTCTCCCTTTCTGAGGCCAGACCTGCACTGACACTACCCCATCATCCTCCTTCTCCACTGATGAGGCGCTCACAAGCAACTGCTGCTGAAAAGACCACATTGTTTCTACAATGTCATCATCAACATCATCATCACAGGTGACTTCCTCGTCTTGACAGTCTACATCCACAAGCTGTAGGCTAGAAGCCATAAGCACTGCGAGGCATTGCTGACCATTCGGGATTTCTACCGACTGACCAGCTTCCTTCTCTTCCTCTGAAGGCATCAGCGATTGGCCGTCAGAGCAGACAAAATCATCCTCTTTGTCCTCTTGATCTTTTGAAATGGTTTCTGACCCCAACCGCAGTGTGTCATCAAAGAGACCTTTGAATATGGATTACATGGAGCGGTCTTTACATTAGTTGACATTTGGGCTGTGTTGCTTCAGGTTGGACTGATGATGACGATGATGATGACGATGAAATTTATGGCCGTGACTGAGAGGACGAGGAGGTAAAACCGCTTGATTCAGGTTGTGTTAACCACCGAAGAACAGATTGGCGACGCTCTTCAGTACTGAGATTCAAAGGGAACCGATCAAGCGATTACAGGCCTGATAGTCCTGCAACTGACGATGTGCTCGCTTGTGTGTTGGAAAGAGCGCCTTGTCTCTTACCTCTAGCTCCATGTCCTATGCCCCTCCTTGCTCGCTTACCACCTCTAATTCACTCCATGTTCAAAAAGATAAATATTAAAAAGGTCAAGATTTGTTCACAGTCTCTTACTGAAGAACTGTACTCCAAAGACAGCAAATCACAAATGTTCTTAAATTCCTATAATTTTCAACTGGCAAATAGGATTAGAAATGAATAGTGATGAGCGATTATGTCGACTATCGTCATCGGGTCGATAGTCGATATCGTCAATTATCAAGACGATTTCCGATAGTCGATAATAGATTATCGCCGATGACCATTAAATTCTATGGTAGAGGAACAACACCTTCATTCTTACACCCAAACAGGGCTGGAGAAGCTGGAATTAACATCCACAACAGTCAAATGGATACATGCTACATCTTAGGCAACACACTTAGGTTATAAAAGCCACAGAAAAAAAGTCACAGACCATTCACTATCCCTGTCTTGTACCACAGCATGACCCTTAAACCTGCATGACAAACAAATTAACAAGTGCCAGAAGGCAGTATGATTTAAACCATCATTTTACTTGAACTGGACATTGACTATCCATGTCCTGGAACGCAGCATGACCCTTAAACCTGTCTGACCCACAGATTTAAAAATTGCCTGAAAAAGGAGTCATTGAACCACCATTTTAGTTGAACTGGACATAAACTATTCCTGTCCTGGGCCACAGCATGAGCCCCAAACCTGCATGACCCCCAGATTTAAAAAGTGCCGGAAAAAGGAGTCTTTCAACCACCATTTTAGTTGAACTGGACATAGACTATACCTGTCCTGGGCCACAGCATGAGCCCCAAACCTGCATGACCCCCAGATTTAAAAAGTGCCGGAAAAAGGAGTCTTTCAACCACCATTTTAGTTGAACTGGACATTGACTATACCTGTTCTGTACCACAGTATGACCATTAAATCTGTCTGACCCACAGATTAAAAAGTGCCGGAAAAAGGAGTCTTTCAACCACCATTTTAGTTTCACTGGACATTGACTATACCTGTCCTTGACCACAGTATGCACATTAAACCTGTCTGACCCACAGATTAAAAAGTGCCGGAAAAAGGAGTCTTTCAACCACCATTTTAGTTTCACTGGACATTGACTATACCTGTCCTGGGCCACAGCATGACCCTTAAACCTGTCTGACCCACATATTTAAAAAGTGCCTGAAAAAGGAGTCTTTGAACCACCATTTTAGTTGAACTAGACATAGACTATCCCTGTCCTGGGCCACAGCATGAGCCCCAAAACTACATGACCCCCAGATTTAAAAAGTGCCGGAAAAAGGTGTCTTTCAACCACCATTTTGTTTGAACTGGACATTGACTATACCTGTTCTGTACCACAGTATGACCATTAAATCTGTCTGACCCACAGATTAAAAAGTGCTGGAAACAGGAGTCTTTCAACCACCATTTTAGTCTCACTGAACATAGACTATACCTGTTCTATACCACAGTATGACCATTAAACCTGTCTAACCCACAGATTAAGAAGTGCCAGAAAAAGGAGTCTTTCAAACACCATTTTAGTTTCACTGGACATTGACTATACCTGTTCTATACCACAGTATGACCTTTAAATCTGTCTGACCCACAGATTAAAAAGTGCCAGAAAAAGGAGTCTTTCAACCACCATTTTAGTTTCCCTGGACATTGACTATACCTGTTCTGTACCACAGCATGACCCTTGAACCTGTCTGACCCACAGATTTAAAAAGTGCCAGAAAAAGGAGTCTTTCAACCACCATTTTAGTTGAACTGGACATAGACTATCCCTGTCCTGGGCCAAGTATGAGCCCCCAGATTTAAAAAGTGCCGGAAAAAGGAGTCTTTCAAGCACCATTTTAGTTAAACTGGACATAGACTATCCCTGTTCTGGGCCACAGCATGAGCCCCAAACCTGCATGACCCACAGATTAAAAAAGTGCGGGAAAAAGGAGTCTTTCAACCACCATTTTAGTTTCACTGGACATTGACTATACCTGTTCTATACCACAGTATGACCATGAAACCTGTCTGACCCACAGATTAAAAAGTGCCAGAAAAAGGAGTCTTTCAACTACCATTTTAGTTTCCCTGGACTTTGACTATACCTGTTCTGTACCACAGAATGACCCTTAAACCTGTCTGACCCACAGATTTAAAAAGTGTCTGAAAAAGGAGTCTTTGAACCACCATTTTAGTTTAACTGGACATAGACTATCCCTGTCCTGGGCCAAGTATGAGCCACCTGATTAAAGTGCCGGAAATAAATAAAAGAGTCTTTCAAGCCACCATTTGTAGATAAACTGGTATAGAAATATACATGTTCTGGGCCACAGCTTGGGCCCCAAACCTGCATGACCCACAGAACTTTAAAATAGTGACGGAAAAAAGGATCTTTCCATACAACCATTTTTTTTGTTGAACTGGGACATTGAATATATGCTGGTTCTGTACCATAGTATGTCCATTAAACATGTTCTGGAACACAGATTAAAAAGTGCCGGAAAACGGGTGTCTATCAATCGCATTTTAAGGTGAACTGGACATTGACTATATCTAGTCCTGGGGCCACAGCACGACCCTCTTATAACTGTCGTGACCCACTATTTAATAAAAGTTGCCGGAAATAAGGATAGTCTTTGAAACTCCTTTAGTTGAACTGGGACGTTGCACTTTACTGTTATGTTCTCGTATGGACCATTAAAACCTGTCGACCACCACATATTTAAAAAGTGCGGAAAAAAAGGAGTCTTTTCCAACCACCATTTTGTTGCCAACTGGACATTGACTATTACCTGAACCTGGGTAACATACATCTGTTCAAGTCTTACCTGTACCCTCCCTTGTATTATTAGAGGATTTTTTGTATCATGCTATTTTGTGTCATGACAGTTTTTTAGAGTTTAATTCTGAATACACATTTTTAAATAAAGGATGGAATCCCACCACGTTCTTTGTTTCTCTTTTTTTTAATGTATTAAATGGGTTGCCTCATACAGGGATTTTATAGCTTTGTACGATCTTGCAAAACAAGTTCTTTTTGCTAATATGTGTCCGATTAACAGTATCACTACCGATTCATGTTTCTGTACTGCACCAATGACCTCTTGAGCACTCTTGACAATTGTGAAGAAAAAATGCTGTCTCAGATAACAACCAAATTTTTCAATAGGACCTGTTGTATAGCTGGCATTTCACAGCGACATGTCCCCAAAAAATTCAATAAACATGACTCTTGAGCCAAATTTTGACAATTGTGGTAGAACATTATGTCTCGGTTAGAATACATTTTTTTAGATAGGTCTCGTAGTTTATTGCTGCAGTTCAATGCTGCATGACCCAAAAAATTTTATAAAAAAAAAAAGCCCCTGCTCAGTCACTGTTAAAAAATTGTGAGGGAGAAATGCCACTTAGAAGCCAATTTCTGTTCCCAAAGGACCATGATTATTGGGGGGGGGGGCTGGTATCATCACAGCGACCATTACCCACAAAAAATTAATTAAAAATGTCCATATCTCTGCAACTGGTAAAAATTGTGAGAGAAGAAATGCCACTTAGTAAGCCAAATTTTCTGTTCCTAAAGGAGGGCCATGATTCTAGCTGTATCTCACAGCAAACATGACCCAAAAATTTATAAGAAATGGACTTTCTCAGCCTCTTTAAAAATTATGTGGGGAAATGCCACTTAGAAGCCTTTAATTCTTGATTCACCAAGGACCATGATTTCTAGCTGTATTCACCAGCTACATGACCAAAAACATTGTCAATGCAAAAAATTCTAAAGATGAAGGGAGTATAGGAAATTCGGTTTTGTCATAGAAACCTTGGTGTCTTCTTACAGTCCTCCCCACAGCCAAAACCAGCATAAATGAATTTTGGGAAATGAGAATAAAATATTGCAGTAAGAAATGATCATTTAAAAAAAAGTTTTCAAGGGACACATCTTCTTGTGGACGAGTAATGTGAAGTAGACCACAGGCAACCTAATCGGTGACCTCTGCAATTGGGGCAATAATCATCATCAAAAGTAATCCATGCCTGATTCATATTGAGGAAAGTCTCAAACGGATCCACCAATATCTGTGGGAAAGCCGAGATGGCTTGTCTGTAAGACTCCTCCGCTGTGCTGAAGGTCCGCTCAGATATGACGCTGGCGGCTGGGCAGGACAACACCTCTTATGCGTGGCGAGCGAGTCGGGACTTTTCAATCCTAGTTGACAATCAGAAAAGTTTCCATTTCCTGCTTTTACTCTTCTATTAGTATGGGTGGAAGGAAATGCTGAGTTTATGTTTGTACTCGGGGATCCAGGAGAAGGGGCACCCAGTAAATGTTGATCCATTTTGATGGCCTTAATTGCGAGGATTCTTGTTGGAGGAAATGGAGCACCAAGCATCATGTGAGAGGGGTGCCTGATTTCCCATGTCTTGGGTCGAGGGCAACTTGCAAACTCATCTTCCTTCATCTACCTCCTCCCGCCTCCAAATTCGACCGCCAACCTCTTTGCAAAGGCTGGGACGTTGGGTAAAGTCAGTGTCTAGGATTACCTCCTTCTCCATCCGCTTCTATGGCACAGCTTCAACCACCGCCCTGGACTTGCCTCAGATGATGCACCTGGAGCGAGGCGCCGCTTGCACTAGCCCTGGACCGAAACCACTGCCTAATGAATGGTAAAATAAGAACTTATCGGGGCCTTTGTGGATTAGACGGATCTGGAAAAGGGAATCCGTGTCACTAGCATCTGTGTCCATTCCTCCTTCCGTCAGTGGTGGGACACTGATGTTTCAGAGGCGGGTCCACGTTACCATTCCAGAACGAAGATCTCCACATGGTCATGCTGTCAAGGGCATTGTCCGCACTGACATTTTGGTGGCTTCTTCAAAAGCTGGCAAGGATGGTGCACGAGCTCTTTGCACCTGCAGTCCAGTCTCGGATGGCTCAACACCCGAGGTCCACACCGCTGTTGTTCAGGCCTTGTGTCACTTCGTTAGCTGCTTATATGGCATTGCACTGCTGCCACAAATGCTGGGCATGTGGAGGGATGGAATTACAGGCGTGTTGACACGTCAACAATGAGAGGTTGGAGGCGCGAGGCCGAGCTGACGCTGCAAGGCAGCCAGGCAGGACGATGGGCAGGGTGCGAACGGCAGAAGTGCTGAACTTCCAGACCGAGCCTTCCTCAGCAGTCAGTCCAGCCAGGGTAAGCACTGTCAGAAATTTCTGGATACAAGGTTCATGACATGTGCCAGGCAGGAATGTGCTCAAGCTACGTTCCTTTTGGGTCTGGCAAGCTGATTTCGACTGTAGCGCACACCTCCTTGCCTGGCACAAGTTCTTGTACCCAGCCAGCTCTAGGTCTCTGGCGGAGAGCGTCCCTCAGTCCATGACCTGTAGGTGGATTGGTCCTCTAAGATCGATTCATTTCAATAAAGCCTGGTTTCTCTGAGGACGTGATGCAACCAGAGGACTTGGGGGAAAAGAACCTGCACCAATCCATGCGGTCTTGAAGAGCGTGGCCGAGACCTGCGATAGCCAACGTCACCACCAGAGGACATCCCAACCCAGCTCACCCAGTGAGCTGTCACATAGATTATAGCGGCCTTGGCATGTTACTCTCATGGTTGTTTGGTTCAGATGGGGACCTTTTCCAGTACACAGATGCAGACTACGCACTTGAAATTTTAGTGACTCGTTGCTGCCAGTGGCAGGGACCGGCTATTTTCTGGCAATGGAAATGCACTGCTCAGCGAAATTCGTATTGGGGGGGGGAAGGGCAAGTGCCATGACGTAGTTGGCGGTACCATCTGTGAGTTCCACCGGGACGGAACAAAGGCAACATTCAAAGGCCAAAAAGCCTGGCCAATAGCCGACATTCAGGTTTTGCTTTGGAGATGGTTTGGGTTTAAAGTGTTTCTTTTGCTCCCAAACCTGGAAGACAGAAAAGCTGGCTGCTAGACTGGCCGCTGTACGGGCTTGAGGTGGTAAATAGGTCGGAAGGAGAAGGGGGTAGGGGATGAGGTCTCTGGTTGTGCTGGTGGTACTGGGCGGACGGTGGAGGCTGATGCGGAGTCTGACTGATCATGATCTGAGAGATCATCGCGGCAGCTGGAGGTCACGCTTGGTGGTGGCGAAGAGGAGGAGCACAGGCGGGAGACAGAATTTGTGACAGTGGTTGAAATGCCCGGATCGGTGTGGCTTTTTTGGCCAATGGTGTTTCCATCCATTTTAACTCTGGCATTCGCTTGCATGTGTCTTGGACATGTTGGTGTGGTGGTTATACACCTAAGATTCTTGACCTCTACTGATGCGTTACGCAAAGGCCGGCATATGACATCGCTGGGTAAGATCAGCGCATTGCTCCCTTTTTGAGGCGGGACCGTATTGACACCCCTCTAACCCCATCGTCTTCTCCTCATCCAGTGATGCGGGATTAAGCGCTCGCAAAGCAATTCTGCGGAAGACCTCGTTGGTTCCGCAATGTCGTTCATCATCATCAACACAGGTGTCTTCGTCGTCTGACATTCATGCATCCAGGAGATGCGGGCTGACAAGCAAGAGGCACCTGCAATGGTGTTGCGAACGCCGGGGTTTTTTGTCGATTGACCACGGCTTTCTCCTCCTCTGATGGCATCAGTAAACTGGGTGTCAGAGCAGACCAAAATATCACTTTGGCCTCTTGATCTTTTAACATGCTTTCTGCCCCAACCGCATTTTTGTCATCAAAAGTTCTTCAGAAAATGTATTATCCACATGGTGGGTACACGAGTTGGAACAATTTGGGACTGCCTTCGCTTCTTGTTGGACGGGATGCTGATGATGCTGATGGAAACGTCATTTGTGGCCGTGAATGGGGGAGGACGAGGAGGTAAGACTGCTGGATGCAGGTTTCATTAACCAATGAAGAACAAATATGGCGACGCTGTTCGTTACTGAGATTTCACAGGGCCCTGACCCAGCGATGAACAGGCATGACGGTCCTGGTAGCAACCGAACGTATTCGCTGGCATGCGTGTTGTTAATCAGTCCAGACTGGAAGGAGCACTTCTCTCCGTACCTATACCTCCATGTCCTACACCACTATTTGCTCGCTTTCACCTGCATTTTACTCCATGTTCGAAAGATAAAAATTTAAGAGGTATGGAAGAGTTTTTGAAAGTCTATATAAAAGGACGGCAATATCACAGCTAATTCTTAAATCCCTCTAATTTCTTAGCAAACTAGGTTTAGTAAACTGAAAAGGTTTATAGCGAATAAACCTGTGAAATGCGGTCTGGTGGAAGAACCGTAAGACAAAATAACAAGTGTTCCTTCATTCAGTCCCGTTTTACAACTGCCCACAGTAGACTAGGGAATGATTGTTTTCAACCAAAACTATATACAAGTCGAGCCAAACTGAGATTCAACCGAGCGCAATAAAATATTCAATAGTTACACGGATGAGAAAATTGCATTTTTTGCAAGCAATGACAAACGATAGAAAAGTTGCTAGAAAAATTTGCTATCAGATATTTGTCGTTAAAACGGTGAATATTTGAATAAAACCTAGGGGCCTGCACCACGTTGCAATATCAGCTATTGAAAAATTATCTCGGAAAGCTCCAATGAAATACACCAACAAGTAATCTACAAAATGTATGTATTCAAATTTTAAGTAAAGGTGGCTCTATGAACATAACTGGGCCGCTCCAAAGTAAATAAAAAACAAACCTATTTGTAATGTATACGGATAATAAAAGGTGGTTTTTACACCTATGAAATTACACCTGCGGTGATAGAAAAGGTTCTGTATCTATTGTGAGTACAATAGTGGGCTTAGAATCAAAGCTGCGGCTGCGCCAAAGTGAAAAACACGGAATTTAATCTTGTGTATGTTAATTAATAGGTGGTTTTTGCACATGAAATACAACCTGGCAATTCTAGCAAATTTCTGTATGGTATTATCCGTACAAGATGGGCCTTTAAACAAAAAGGGCCGGCGCCAAAGTGAACAAAACCTAATTAAATTGTGTAACGGATAATTAAACTTGGATTTTGCACCTATAAACGACTATTCGCGGTGGACTATGTAATTTATGTATTCAATATTTAAGTACAAGGTGGGCTCTATGAACTAAACTGGCCGCACCAAAGTATAAAAAAAACACCTATTTGAAAATGTATACGGATATATATAAAGATGGTTTTTTTGCAGCTATGAATTTACACTTGCAATTACTAGCAAATTTCTGTACTGGTATATTTATTTACCGCCGGACAAGTTGGGTCTTTAACAAAATAATGGCCTGCGCAAAGTGAACACAAAAACATAATTTAAATTGTGTACAGATATAATATCGTGTTTTTTGCACTATTAAATACACCTGCGGTGACTAGAATAGTTCTGTATCTTTATTGTAGTACAAGTGGGTCTTTTGAATCAAAGCTGGGTCTGTCGCAAGTGAACAAAACCTAATTAAATTGTGTACAGATAATAAAAAGTGCTTTCATTGCACCTAGAAAGACACATGCGGTTTGGATCTAGGAAAGTTCTGTATCACTATTGTGGAGTACAAAGTGGGTCTTTGAACAAAGCTGGGGTTGCGCCACCAAGTGAACAAAACCTTAATTAAATTGTGTACGGATAATTATAAAACGTGGTTTTTTTGCACCTAGAAAACACTGCGGTGGACTAGAAAAAGTGCTGTATCCTATTGTGGTACAAAGTGTGGTCTTTGAACAAAGCTGGGCTGCGCCCATGAACAAAAAATAATTAAATTGTGACGGATAATTAAACGTGGTTTTTGCACCTAGAAATACACCTGCGGTGACTAGAAAAGTTCTGTGCAGACTATTGTGTGTACAAAGTGGGTATTTGACAAAAGCTGGGCTGCGCCAAAGTGACAAGACCTAATTAAATGTGTTCGGATAAATTAAGCGTGGTTTTTGCACCTATAAAACACCTGCGGTGACTAAAACAAGTTCTACGTTCCTATTGTGAGTTACACAAAGTGGGTCTATTGACAAAGCTGGGCGTGCGCCAAAGTGAACAAAACCGATTTAAAAACTGTGTACGGATAATAAAAGTGGTTTTTGCACTATAAATACACTGCGGTGACTAGAAAGTGCTGTATCTATTGTGAGTACAAAGTGGGTCTTTGAACATAAAGCTGGGCTGCGCCAAAGTGAACAAGCCAAATTAAATTGTTATCACGGATAACAAAAAAACGTGGTTTTTTGCCACCTATAATTTACACCTGCCGGTGCACTAGAAAAGTGCTGTATCATATTGTAAGAACAAAAGTGGGTCTTTGAACATAAAATGAAGCTGCGCAAAGTGAAAAAAAAACGTATTAATATGGATTTGTATCAGATAATAAAAGGTAAGTTTGGCACCTATCTATACACCTGTTGGTTACTAGAAAAGATCTGTATCCTTATATAAGTAAAGCTGCACAAAATACAAGTATATATTTCACCATAAATATGGCCAAAAACCTGTTAATAATAACCTTTCAATGCAGGGTTACAACGCAGAGTCTGGGCTGCACAATATTTCCACTCTCCTTTCAAAAGCCTGCCTGCCAGCCTGTCTGTGTTTGCAAGCCCCCAACCTCCCCCCCTCGAGGATGTACTGCGTAGATGCTCCACTTTTTAAAATTCTGTCAGCTAAGTAACTAAAAACTGAAAATCTACTAATCTACATATGTTTATTGTTCACAGATAAAAGCATTAGTTGTCTGTGTGAAACATAAGAGAACAGTTTCGCTGAGCTTTTTTGAGAGAGACCAAGCACTCGTCTGTCTTATGATCACAGACCACACACAGATGCTGAAACAGGAAGGGCTGTTCTTATGTAATAACGAGGGTCATGTGATTTTTCAGCCAATCAAAAACCATACACATCCCACTCATGACGTCGCAACCCAGCTCACCCTGCTCTACTTTCTCTAAGCTGCATTTGCTAGAGCCGCCCCCAAAAAATGACAGGAAGCGGCCGCGGAAAATGGCGCGATATTAATAGATTATGCGCAGATTTTAACTAAATTTATGTTGAATGTGTTACGAAAAAAATAGCCGATCAACATTAAATAACCGTGCCGATTTCAAACTTTGTCGATATATAATCGGTCAACACTAGAAATGAAATGTGGTCTTATGGAAAAAACCTGACCACATTATCAACAGTGTTCTTGAATCCTTATTACTTTTGCAACAGGCACTAGGATTAGAAACAGAATTTTTTCTATGGAGATGTCGGTGAAATGGGGGTACTTATGGTCGTACGTGTCTTGTCACACCGGCTTTCCCGCCCAAAAAAAAAAAAACATAAAAAAAAAAAAAACATAAAAAAAAAAAAAAAAAAAAATAAAAAAAAAAAAAAAAAAAAAAAAAAAAAAAAAAAAAAAAAAAAAAATAAAAAAAACAAAAAAAAAAAAAAACAAAAAAAAAAAAACATAAAAAAAAAATAAAAAAAAAACTAAAAAAAAAACAAAACCAAACAAAAAAACAAAAAAAAAAAAAAAAAAAAAAAAAAAAAAAAAAACAAAACAAAAAAATAAAAACAAAAAACACCTAAAATCAAAATCCAAAAAAAAAAAAAAACAAAAACTAAAATAAAAAAAAAAACTAAATAAAAAGAAAAAAAAAAAAACAAAAAAAAAACAAAAAAAAAAAAAGAAAAAAAAAAAAAAAATAAAGAAAAAAAACAAAAAATAAAAAAAAAAAAAAAAAAAACCAAAAAAAAAAAAACAAAAAAAAAAAATAAAAACTGCAGCAAGGAAATTTTGGGCATGTAATTAAATTTTCTGCAATAAAACAGTATATCACATATTTTTGGGGAGAGATTTCCTAACAGTGTCTTGCAAAGATGCAGTATGCTAGCAAATACTCAACTCCATAGATTACTATGTCTAGGAATCTTGCTAATCTTGGTTACCCCAACCCTAACTAATCTATCTAGCAGTTTCTTCTTCTGTGAAAGTGTTGGAAATGGTGGCTGTCTGCCTCGCTTTGAAACATAGCAGAGTTGAGAGAAGCAATGTGTTTAGTACCACTGTCTCTAATATAATGGCATTCATCCAGGAAAAATACAGTGATCTACATAAAACTGGGGTCATGTGGATTTAGCAGCCAATGAGTCCGTCCCCCCTCAGCGGTGATGTTTTTGACCCCCCTCTGTGCTCTGCACTGACTGGCTGGCTACCAAATGTACAGGACGCAGAGAAAATAGCTCGATCTTTATTCTCAATCTCAATTTTTTATCCGATTTTGAGGGAAAAAAATCAGACCGAGATCAAGAAAAATGTAAAAATAGACTAATTTTAACTTTTCTCGATTAAATGGCTCAACACTAATCGAGAAGAGAGTTATCAGAGAGATAGTGGAGCACCCGAGTCCTGCTATACATATACACTGGCCCACCAGCAGTAATGGTTTCCTGATGCCTCTAAACAGGACCAAACTACAGTGTTCCTCACTACTGACAGTGCAATTGGCCTACACTACTTCAGTGGTCACCCACAAAAAAACACATATAAAGCCAACTTCTTCCATGCCAAGTCCCTTCCTTACCCAGGATAGTAGTAATGGTCACTTCACTAGAGCTCTACCTTTCTGCTCACTATGATGTCTAGGACCGGCATGTCAAAGCAGCATAACAGCTTCTCCTGCATTGTGGTCCAAGGCATTAGTGTAATTATGGACGTCCCTCTTCCAATATCATGCTTACAGGCCTATGCCTACACAATCCAACATGATGGCGCTGCAGGGTATCATGCCCTACTGTTATTTAGTATCTGCAATAAAAGAGAAAAAAACTCATACAATTCCAGATTCATCAGTGACCAAGAATCTACAGAATCTACTCTTCTGGTCTCATCATCATGGCCAAGGTAGGATTACAGCAGAGAAAAGGTAGGATTACACAACAAGCAAACATAGAGGCTTAAGGGGCAACCTGTATCTTGTTAGAATAGTACAAAATATCCCTCTTTGCAGCATCCTCCTCCACTAGGCAGGAAGCCCCTATCCTTAAAGAAAGTGACCCTAATCGCATGTGCCCTATTGACAAAAAACCGCATCATTAAAAGAATGATGTGGGCTTAGGGCAAAGACTTTGCAAGAGTGCAGATGTAATGATCTGGAGGTGGATCCGCTGGACCACCACAGGCGATGGTGGAAGCCCACACCAGGGAGCGGAATCTAAGTAGGTCCCGGTGGGGTATTTCACCAGAGCAGCCGCAAAGCGGGACCCAGGATGGGACTTGCTGCAGTGGGAGTCTACCAAGTCGCTTCTCTGGCGGGGCGGCTGTGGTGGCGGCGGCCGTGGGTAGGCGTGGTACAGAATCGTCAAGGCGGCTTCATTAGTCGGGGACAGGCAGGAGGTCAGGTCAGGTTTCTGGAGGCTCTGGTTCGTAAACGTGGGCAGCAGAAGGTGCAGGGCAAGTGGCAAGATGCATGGTCGGTAAACGTGGGCAACGGGTTCAGTACACGGGTAGGCAAGACAAGACTTTCAGGAACGCTTTCACCAAGGCTGCCAGGAAGGGGCCAGACTTAAATAGGGACAGTGCCAGGCAATGACCAATTAACCGGCGGCTCTGTCCCTTTATAATTTCCACACTGACGGCGCGCCGGTGCGCTCTGGCGGCGGGCGCAGCCATGCGCGCGCCGGGGACCCAAGAAGGGACAGGGCCAGGATCGTGGCGGGTAAGTGAGTGGTGGCAGGAGCCGTTTTGTGAGCGGACCCCGGACCCGAGGTGCGAGACGGGGCGCGCTCGGTGTTGGGGCACGGATTTCGCCATGCGACCTTGGGTCGAGGGTCGCTGGGGCATCCGTGTGTGACAGAACCCCGCACCTTTGCCCCCCCCCCCCACCTGGGCCCCCCCTTCTTTCTGGAGTGAAGGAATTTCTGGATGATGCTGGGGTTAAGGTTGTCTCCTCCGGCTCAAAAGACATCTCCTCAGGCCCGAACCCCTTTCCAGTCCACTAGAAACGTATACTTTTCCCTCTAGTTCTCATCCTAACCAAATATCCTTGACCTCGAAGACACTTGGGCAACATCAGCCAAGACTGGAGGAGGGACAGCGCCTTCTGAGAAAAACGGTTAAGGACCAGGGGGCTTTCAGTAAAACGAGACGTGGAACGGAGTTGGGGAATTCTATGGTAGGAGGGAGCCGGAGTTTGTAGGTGACCGGGTTAATGCGGCTAATAACCTCAAAGGGTCCCTGGAAAACGGGGGGCGCGGGTGGGGTCCCAGTTTGTGAGGAGGGCATTCTTAAGGCAGGGACATAGTCTGGCCACAAGAGTGACATTTTGTCACCAGGGGAGAACGAAACTGACTGAAGGAGGGATTATTCTTTTATTCGCATTGAGCCTTTTTGCGCTCGGAAGCACGTGGAACAGAGATATGGGTCTGGGGACAGGATGGTCTTCATGTCCTTGGACCTGTGCGTCCGAAGCTCTGGAAACCTCGGATGGAGATGCCAGAGGGTGAGGTGGGCGGGGATGCAGACCATAAACGATGTAGAAGGGGGAGACCCCTGCGGATTCTGAATCTAGGGAGTTATAAGAGAACTCCGCCCATGGCAGCAAGTTGGACCAGTCTCTTGGCGTGCAGAGACGAAGTGGCGTAGGTAACACCCCAAAAGCCCTGGTTGACCTTCCCCACCGGGCCCCTTTGTTGAGGGTGGTAAGCGGAAGAGAAGTCAAGCTTCACCTGGAGTTGTGCACACAGGGCTCGCCAAAACCTGGAAACAAACTGGACCCCCCGATCCGAGACGATTTGCTGAGGGAGTCCATGCAGACGGAACACATGCTGAAAGAATAACTCCGCCAGGCGGGGGGCAGACGGCAGGCCAGGCAGAGGAACAAAATGCGCCATCTTGGAGAACCGATCTGTGATCACCCAAATAATGGTGTTGTCAGCCGAAAGAGGGAGATGGTTTTATAAAGTCCATAGCAATGTTGGTCCATGGTTGAGTTGGAGGGTAGTGGATGAAATAGCCCTGCCGGCTTGTGCGAGGCATCTTTGTTAGGGGAAAGAGTTACAGGACTAAACGAATCCATGACATCTTAACGAGCTTGGCCACCAATAAAAACCGGATATCAGAGGAAATTTTTTTGGGCGCCGGTATGACGGGCCCACCAAGGAGAATGCCCCCAAATTTCAAGATGCGTATGCGGGAGAGCAGGGGTACATAGGTCTTCCCCAGGGAAACCTTCCGGAGGTCAACTGGAGCAGCCGAGATAAGACGCTCTGGGGGAATTATGTGCTCTGGGGTAGTCTCTTCGCCCACCACGTCGGAGGCACGGGAGGAGAGCGTCGGCTTTCACGTTCTCTCTGCGGTCGGAAGTGGATCTGGAATTTGGAACGGGAGAGAAGAGCGATACTACCCTGGCGGGGGTTTTAGGTCGCTGAGCCATCTGGAGGTATTGGAGGTTTTTATGGTCCAAATAGATGCGTATGGGGTGGCGAGCACCCTCCAGAAGATAACGCCATTCCTCCAACGCCAGCTTAATAGCTAGAGCTCTCGGTCGCCCAAAGTGTGTTTGCTCGGCCGAGGAGAATCTTGGGGAAAAAAAGCCACCGTTTGGTTTTGCCCCTGGGCCCTTTTTGAGTTTAAAAACTGCTCCGACCCCACATCGAGGATCCATTTCCACGTGAAGGGTTTTGCGGGGTCCGGCCCCGAAAGGATAGTTTCTGTGTAAAGGCAGACTTGAGCTTAGAGAATGCCTCTTCAGCTTCGGAGGGCCAGCTGAAGGGTTAGCATGTTTCTTTGTACGTGCACTATCGGGGCCACAGGTTTGAAAAGTGGGAATAAATTGGCATAGTAGTTACAGAACCCAGGAAGCGTGTATGGTCGCAGGCCGACTGGGCGTGGCCACTGCAACACGGCTGACAGTTTCGCTGGGTCCATCCGTAGGCCTTGGTAGAGATGATGTATCCAGAATGGAAGGCTAGTTGGTGGGAAAAGCACTTCCCTAGCTTGGCATACAGATGGTTGTCCGGAGACGCTTCAAAAACCTGACGGACGTGGCGCGGTGGGTTTCGAGGTCAGGAGAGTACACCCAAAATATCATCGAGGTAAAACACATGCAGTGTAGAGGAGGTTCGGAAGATGTCATTCACGAGCTTTCCCGGAAGACGGGAGGTGCATTACACAGTCCCAAAAAGGCATCACAGGTACTCAAAGTGCCGTCCCTGGTGTTGAAGGCCGTCTTCCATTATGCCTTGCGGATTGGACAAAATTTGTAGGCCCCCTCTCAGATCCATTTTGGGGAAAAAGATCTTTGCCCCGGACGGTCAAAGAGTTCTGTGATCAACGGCAGAGGGTACGGTTTTTTACAGGATCTTTTTCAGACCTGGTAGTTTGCGGGGCCCAAAGGAACCGCCCTTTTCTTTACGAAAAGAACCTCACACCCGAGGAGAAAAGGACTTTAAAAATAAAACCCTTCCCGGAAATTTCCGTTGTCTCAGCATGGCTTGAGTTCTGGAACAGAAAGGGTAGACTCTGCCTGGGAGGTTGGTACAGGCAGTAAGTCAATCGGGGAGTCGTAAGGACGTCGGAGGAAGACTTCAGCTTGGTTTTTGGAATACTCAGATACTCCCGTTTTCTGGACGGGAGGGGCGGCTTAAGGGGCGAGGGGAGCAGGAAACCGGGCGAGGCCCCAAAAACCCCCCGAAGTTGGGACCCAAGAATTACTTTCCGACGTCCCGTAAAACCCAGGGGGGGGAGGGCCGCCGCCAGGAGCCCAGGGGAACCCCGGGGAAAAAAACAACCTTTTTTTAAAAATTTTTTTTTTTCCCCCCCCCTAAAAGTCTTGGCAAAGGGGGTTTATTACCATTCCCTAAAATAATACTTTTTTCCCCACCAAGAAATTTTTCCCACCCCGGGGTAAATTTTCCCTCCCCGAATCCAAAAATTTGGGGGTTGTTAAACCCCGTAAAAGGGGAAAGGGGGGGGGTTTAAAAATGTCCCCACCAATGGTGGGGAGTTTAGGTGGGGGGTTGGGGAAAAATCCTTTGGGTTCCTTGGGTAAAATAAGGGACAAGTTTTTGGGTCTTTGGAAATGGGGGTTGTAATTGATGGGTCCTCGTTTGTTTTGGGGGGGGGCCGGGGGCCTTGGAAACCCCAAGGGGGGGAAACCGGGGTTGGCCCATAGCTCCGAAGTTTCCCCCCCCCTTTTGAACGTTTCATGGGGTGGCTCCGGCCGATAAAAAAGGGGAAAGGTTTAGGGAAGAATTTTAATCGGGAAACCCTTTTTTGGGTGGCCCCCCGGGGTTGTCGGGGGGTTTGAGGCCGGGTTTTAAAATTCACCGGGTTTTTTGGTTTTGGGAGGTTTGGAGAGCTGTCTCAGGGGAGGATGCAGGGCTGGCCCTCGAAACTTTGGGGAATCACTGAGGACGACTGCAGATCCGCCGTCAGGGGTAACCTGTCCACGGGTGTACCCCTCCCAGGGCCTTCCCGGAGGCGATGCCCAACGAAAGAGAAAGCCACTTTTGAATTGGGAAGGAATGATTGGCCCTCAGCCCCAGTGCAAAAAACATTGGGTGAAAAACCCCCCTGCAGATTTTTGGGGGTTCCGTCGTACTTGTTCGAAGCGAACCCCGAAGCTTGGGCCCCCCGGCACGGGAACCATTGAGGCGGGGAAACCCATGGAGATGAGTGGGTTGTTCTGGGGGCGGTGATGAGTGCTGCCCATGGAGGGAGTTCCCGGTGCTGTGCCTGTGGGGCGATTTTTGAGATTGCTTGCCCACGACGGTGGTAATGTTGGCAACGCTCGGAAAGGCACCTTAGGGGGATCCAGGGGCCGGACCTACTGAAACGGTTGGGGTTTGTTATCCGCTGGACCACCGAGGCGATGGGAAGCCCCCCCAGGGAGCGGAATCTATTTTTGGCCCCGGTATTCACCAGAGCCCCCCGCAAAAGGGGATGGACTTGTGCGGGGGAGTCTACAGGTCGCTTCCATGGCGGGGTTCCCTGCGGTGACGGCCGGGGGGTACGGGTGGTACAGAAACGTAGGCGGGTCATAGTCGGGGGACAGGCGGAGGTCGGGTGGGCCCTTGGTTCGAAAACGTGGGCAGCACAAGATGCATGGTCAGTAAGTGATAAAAGGTTTGGTAAAAGGGTAGGAAAGACAAGACTTTCAGGAACACTTTCCAAAGGAATAACCCCAAGGATCGGCAAGGTGCCGGGAAGGGGTGGACTTAAATAGGGACGTCCCCGGCAATGCCCAAAATTTACCGGCGCTTTTGCCCCTTTAAAATTTCACACTGCCAGGCGGGGCCTAGGGGGCGGGCCCCCGCCCCGGGGACCCGAGAGGGACAGAGAGGATATGGCGGGAAAATGGTGGGGAGGAGTTGTGGCGTTGAGCGAACCCCGGACCCGGTTTGGGGAAGGGGCTGCTCGGTGGGGGGCGGGGCAGGATGGCCTGCGACCGGGAGAGGGTGCGGGGTTTTCAGGGACAGCAGAGATACTTTCAAGGGTTGGAGTGTGTTAAAAAGTGTTGCGCTTCGCGCCCACTTTGCAAAAGACGAAAGGCTGTATCAAATGCGTGATTGCAAAAGTATAGCATGTTCAGCAATTTTATCCTACTTCATTAACAAAACACAACTCAAGCAGCATTTAAAACCCTCCCGCATGGTGGGGGCCACCTGCCAAGTTCAGCACACCCTGTTTTTCTTCCCGCTGGAAAAATTTTGGTGGAAAGAATGGTCCCAAATGATTTGCCAAAAAAGTGTTTGGTCAGGTCTACCCGAAAGTCAAACTTAAAAGGCCCCCCAAAGTGTGTATAAGACCGCAAAGTAACAGGGTTTTAGCAAAACCTAAATTTTTTGGCAGTTTGATAAAAGGGTGAAGGAACCCATATACCAAAAAACTGCTTGGTATATAGAGACTTTTGGAGAAGAGCCATTGGATAGTTCTCTCCCCAATTAAAGGGAAAATACTGATATTTATCACGTTAATTTAATGTACCAGATACAACGAAAAAGAGAAAAAAATCTACACCCCTAGGCTGCATATTATCTTCCCCTTGAGC